>VZTJ01004196.1:305030-339206 GCA_013397795.1 Orthonyx spaldingii
TTTTTAATTTGCCTTCTGTAGTTCTCTATAAAAAGCTATTTGATCTTTCCTGACAGGAAATAATTTCTTCCAGTGTGCCAGAAAATGAGTCATTGAAATAAATCTGTGTATTCTCAGTGCACATCACAATTGTCATAGTTCCTTTGAAAGTCTTTGTGTTTCAAGATTTGGGTTAAGGATTATGTTGCTTCCTATCCTTTCTTTTGCACTATCTGGAGTAAAAAACACAAGTAAATTGTGGAGCCCAGCCTTACTATGGCTGTCACTTTCTCCCCAAAATATCTCAAAGCTGAGCCATATGATGACCTACTACATGTACAAGAGTGTTCTAAGCTCCTGCATAGAACATTGTAAGTTCTCTGTGGAGAGTTCTTCCCAGTTCAAAATCTACTGACATTCTAAATAGTCAGATATATCTACCAAAAGTCCACAGTTTCATGATGTTTTTCAGACAGAAACCAAACATGCAGAGAGAGAATGAGACAGAACTTTCAATGACTTAGTGTGCCTAAGACCTAAACAGCTTTGACAACCCAAATAAGGAAACACTGTTCACCATTAGAAATACTTTCTTCTTCTGTTACAATAGTGGCATGATTTCCAAGTATCTGTCAGATATTATGCATTTTTCAAAACTTTATAGGGCAATATTATTGTTTCCATTTTTCAGACAGAGGTCTGGGGTCAAGAAGAGGTAAATGGCTTCTTCCAGACAGTTGTATTAGCTGTGGCAATCTTTGTCACCTTCATCATGTGCCCCAGGAAGTCATCATCATTCCCTGAGCCCCTTGGTTCAGAGCATTTTGCTTCAATTCTTTTCCTTTCAGATCCTTTCTAAAATGAGCTAGATATTTCTTCATGGGAATTGCCCCTACCCCACAGCTGAAGCACCGGCCCTTCCTGCTCCCAAGCCTCCCAAGAATATTCCTCGTACCCTGAGTGCCCTGTGCCACCAATGTGACCAAATAACCTTCCAACTTTTAGAACTTGAATACTGCTCGGACTCTGTTTGGTTGTTATATCAGCACAGCGACTAAGGCCCGGTCAAGAGTAGAGGAGCAACGACAGGCCAAGGACCTGAGTAACTCCATGTGCACCACAAGACTCTGTGTGGCCAAGGGCTACCCAAGAACAATGGGCCCAGAGTCGGGGTATTTGTCCCTCCAGACAAGGAAAGAAACTTCCTTGCCTTGTGGAGCAAATGGGGATATTGCTGAAGAGGACTGTAAGATTAATTATGGGATTCAGGGAAAGAGCATTTTAGGACTGCCTAAAATATTGTGGGATATATTCAGGAAAGTGTGAGAATTTGCAAGATTTACAATAGAACCTTTATTGGAAGGACCAACGGCAGGGAAAGGAAAGGAACAAGCGTGGAAAACCAAAAAGAAATCTAGATAAAAGGCAAAGGCATATCACCTGTGCTCTACACTTCAGTACTGCAATCTAGTCCATATTCTCATTAAATTATATTTTTAGCTATGCTTTGTGTGGATTTGGTCTCTATTCTTACTGTATGTGTGTAAAGACTAGCCAGTATATATGTATACATTTGTTTGTGTGGTTCACTTCTGGACTTCAATCCCAATCATCTGGAGAAATGTCATAGTGTGTTGGTTTCAGATGAGGTGGAGTTAATTTTCTTCACAGTGACTAGTGCAGGGCTATACTTTGGATTTGTGCTGAACACAGACCTGGCAATATAGAGATGTGAAAGGCCCCAGATCTTGCTCGATGAGTCTCTTAAAAGGGATTAAGATACTTTAATGTACCCTGAGTTAGATGAGTGAGAGAAAATATTGACAAGATATTCCTCAAGAGGTCAAAACAACAAAAAATTTACTGGCAAACTTCAGAAAATCAGGGAACTTTGGCAAAAGTTTAGCACAACATTCAATCAACGTAGAGCATTTCACAAAGTATTAGCTTAGCAAACTCTAAGCCCATTCCACTTCGCAAACGCCAACCTATTCAATTTTAAGTTACTCAAACTTTGAGAAGAAGAAATTAGAAGAAGAAAAAAAGAGAAGATATAGAAAAGAACAAATACAGCTACTATTCCTGGTTCCAGCAGTGCTCCAGCTGATATAAAATCCAAGAGGTGGTAAGGTCAAGACACATTTGCCTTATGATCTGACTTAAGTACTCTTTGGCTTTCCTGGGCCCTTCACTCCCTGGTGGGACTTCTGGTCGTTTGGCCACTCAGGAGCTGGGATGGGGCTCCAGGGACAGGTGTGGAGCATTGTCTCTGGTGTGCCAGGGATTGGCAGCCACTGCAAGGCTGGGATACAGGACCCAGGAGGGTGGGCTCCCCGAGGGGGGAGCAGGGCGTTGCCTCACCAATGGCAAAGCCTGAACTGTCAATCACCCCAAGCATGTACCTGAAATGTTTTGAGCCAGCAATCCTTCCAGTCTCTCACAGGCACAGTTATGTATTTCAATATTTTTGGGTGTTTTTCCACAATACTTGTCAAATGCAACAAATGTTTCAGGATTTCAAATAAATTACCTTTTAGTAGCAAGAATCAAATTGGATAGGGTTATTCAGCTGAATCAGGTCTTGGGAGTAATGACTGTATGTAACATCTCATTATGACAGATGGGCAGGTAAATCCAGGTTTACCTCTGAAGTTGATGAGAATGGTAACAATCCCCGTAAGAGTGTGCTGCTGATGTGCAACTACCTCACCAAGTGTCAGAGAAGGATGTGTCAGATGTTAAGAGTACCATGTACCAAGCAGAGTCTGAAGACAGGAAACATCCCACAGAAAGATATGAGATGTAGGAAACCTTCAGATACTAATTTGCCTCCAGTGTCTAATTTGAGATGTTCTCTCTGTATGAAATAAGTCAGCTTTATTTTCCAATCTAACAAATGTGCAAAAGGGAAAACCTACCAGTGGAGTTGCTATGAGGCATAACATTTTTGATATCTGAAATACGCTGAGCTGTATAATCAAGCGAAATACTTTTGGCACTTAGATGAATAAAGTGCCAAAAATTCAAATATATAGATAAAAGACAAAGTCTATATATAATGCTACTTTATTAAAAATCAGGTCTACATATGAGTGCATTGCTGAGTTATATATGATTAAAAAAATTTGTTTTCCTTTAATGCATTATGCAGATTCTATATAAAATTTGATAAATAATTACGTAAGTATATATATTTTAGTGCAACTCCTTAAAAAGTAAAAATATGAAAGAGATTTCTCCTAGATTGCACCATTTTGGAGGTGAGGAGGTTCTTGAAATGAGCTGAGGTACTGACACATCTTCAGATGTCCAAATTGTTACTGATGATTTTATTCCAAAAGTCCATTAGAAAAATATCTTCTCAGGTAAGACTATCTTTCCTTAGCAATATTTCAAATTTTTTTTTGTTACCCATGGCATACAATGAACATAATTTAATTGTTTTAGCTTCTGATCACCTGTTCCAAAGTTATCTTAAAAGGTTCATTCACAGAACAAAGTGGAACTTTCTGAGACAATGGTTTTGCTTTTGCAGTAGCTCTGAAGATCAGAAAAAATGTGTCAGGAATTCCTGCTATATTGAAACCTATAAACTACAGGGACTAATGATGAAATAAAGAAGTTAATGATGCCCATTGATATGAATGTTCTCCATTTTTCATTCTAGCTCAAGCCCATGCTTAATCTTGAAAGATGAAGAAAAAGACTTTCTTTTGAACTTTGCTGCAAAATGTTTCTGTATAAAAGGTTTTCATCAACACTAAGATGCTGTAGGAGGCTTTGTAACATGAGGCAGAAAAAAGATAGGCTTTTCTTTCAGTTTTACTATCTACTTCAGGAAAAAAGGAGAGGGAAATCAAGATTTTATATTTTATCATTTTTTAGCTTGAAAAAGTTTTTGATAGGACTTTGTTCCTGAATCTGAAATAGCTTCTGAACTTTTAACAGGTTTTAATAAAAGACAACTTTATATCGGTGCAGTGACCAATATAAGGGATTGGGGTCTTCCCATATACATTCCCAAATAGCTTAAATACTACTTCTGTGGTTACTTGGTCTTGTAAACCAGAAATATAAACTTACAAATCAAGTTTCTGTTTTCTCTCTTATAGTAACATGTGGTATTATGCTAAAAGTTAAATTGTTTTATCTATAAAAAAAGGCAATTGGCTGTCACCTTAACTCCCTCAGAAGACTCTCACACAGCTATTTTTACCTTGTTTGCAGGGGAGTGGTGGCTGAAGGTACAAAGTTTTTACTGCTCCCACCCCAGCCAAACAGATGCGCAGGCATGGTTTGCCCATGGTAAAGCCATAGGAATTGTTCCTGATACCTTTTTATTCACATGCCTGGTCAAGGTTTCCTAGATAATTTAGCCCATAACCTTTCCAGGTCTTGGAGTGAGTCTGCCTTCTTGCCTGTCCTAAAAAAGAGTGTGAGTGATGTCTGCCTTTCCTTTTTCCAGACAGGAAAGGCAGACATCACTGATGTTTCTGCTTTTGAATGCCTTATATTTTTAGAGTTTTGTTTTTAAAAGGTAAGTCTGTGTCTTAGACTCATCTTGCATGAAGCTACAAGTCTTTTTCTATAGATGCAATATGATATCTTGTAAGGAGAGCAATCAGAGTTATGATTTAAGGTTCAGATCACTCATTGCCATGAATGCTGTTTGCAATAATTGAAGAACTGCCAATACTTGAAGAGAAGGAAAAATGCCAGGAGAGGAAAGGTAACTCTAACAATAATGTCTTCACATATTTGATTGAATGATAAGTTTTCTTGGATGCTTGCAATATAGAAGATGGGAAAATACATGAAGAACATATAATGCATATATTATTTTTAATGATTTTTAATATTTCAACCAAATTGACTGTTCTGTATTGACCTCTTGTTTCCTTATCAGCTATCTCTCACTCAACTTCGTATATGTTTTCTGCAAACAGCTGTAGGAAGAAAACTTCTGAATTAAACTTGAAACTGAATTTATGTGTAAAAAGAATTGTTGCTGCATATATTAATTTGCACCTAAATCACATGCTGTAAATAGAACAAGTAATCAATAGGACTTGTCTCAGCATTTACAGTTGTACATAATCATAAAACTGAGATTAGTATGTATATTAAAATGGATGAAAGGATGCAGTGTTATATGAACTACTTGCATTATTTTAAAGTGAAAAAAAATTGTATTAGTGACTCTTCTGTCAAAATCTAGCCACTGAGGCTCCAATTTTTAAAGGGGCCTGTTCAGATGGAAACTATAGACTAATACTTATTTGAATGAATTAGCCTAGAATTAATTTGAAATCATGGACTTTGAGTTTATACTATGTTAAGTTACATAGAGATTGATTTTGCAAGCTTTCAGTATTCAAATAAGAGACATTTGCTTAGAGAGCTTCATGCAAATCCTGAGAAAGGAAAGATATTATGTCTATATGATACTTCTGAAAGTTGCCTTCTTGTTCCTTCCACAAAAGTGGTATTTTAATCAGTGTTATTTGAAGTCTACAGTAGACTATCATGTGACAGCCAGCTCATATAAAGGATTTCAGTCCTCTTTGTTTGTTTCACTCTAAGACTGAGAAAAGCAAGAGCAAACAGGTAGTGTAGTGAGATAGAATGCTCTGAAAAACAGATATTTATAGAAAGAGAAATGGGAATAAACTCTAAACAACTACTTCCTTTGTCTAATTACTTTTTACAAATTTCCTTCTTAGTACTAATCTCTCTTGACTTATGTTTTCCCTGAAAATAATAAGATGGCAGCTTCTGCAGAATAAAAATGTGATCTAACATTGCATTAAATAAAACTGACATAATTATATTAAAATCAAGTAAACAGGACATAGAATACTAGTAATTTTAAATGCTTTACTTTACTTTTTACTCTTATATCTCAAAATAGATCTGTCAATAAAAGAAAAATCATTGAAATTCCATGAAACCTCTGTAATAGAGCGGCAGAGCAAAGGGCACAAAGAGTTTTTTAATAAATAAAGCAGTCTGATTAATTGAATGATTTTTGGCTATCCTTTATCAGTAATTAGATATATAAATGAACATTTCAGTATGAATATTAATTATTTAAGCACTTTCAATAGCAACAGTTATCATAGTTTTAATAGGTATAATATATAGTGCACAATATTTATTTAATTAAATATATATATTCAACCATGAATCATTAACCCAATATTTAGCTATATCAAGCATTCACCTGCCTTATTGACTTCAATTAACTAAGATCTTCAAAGATTAAATAGTGAGCTTTAATGCTGTGCAACTAGCTTTAGCTACTTCTCTGGTGGGAGTAGCTGCAATATAATCTCTATGGAATAGCTGTAATACAGTGTCTTCCTTCTGTACTTAACGACCTGTCCTTTTGAAATCTGAGATGAAGAAACAGGTGATTTAAAAAATGAAGTTTGCTCCTTTCCAAGGGATTTCTGACTCATGTCTGAGAATTACTGCTTTGAAACTGCTGTGTAATCAAATGTTTCTATTATTTATTATGCCGTCTTTATTTTCATGGTCTTGTGAAATACCAGTTTGTCTTTGAGTTAGAGCTTTTTCATTTTGACCTTAACAGCAAGCAGAACACTTGAAGATGCATCATTTTCCTATATGAATTACACTCAAAGCAATTTTTTGAAGAAAAGTTGAGTTGTCCATTAATATCCAAGTTCCTCAAGCTCTTGTGCCAGAACACTAAACTTAGATTATATTTACTTTTTCCCTTCATATTGTTTTTCTGAATTAATTTCCTAGAAACTGAGCTCTCTTGAGCTCTCGTGGTCAAGTCTTGCCTAAAGATCATACTGTTGTGTGTTTAGCGTTCTAGGCTCCCCCTTTCTGTCCAGAGAGATGAAGAAGAGCCAAAGGGAGTATTTTCTCTTAGCATCAGGTTTGTGTTTCCTTCAGGTAAAGTCATGGAAAGAAACATCATCAGCTCAAGAGGGAGCACCTTGATCATCTGTCCAAAATTAGATAGGATATTTCTCAGCCTAGCCATCTGAAATGACTGGATAGACATTTCATTTGCACAAAATGACCAAGTTATCACTCGGCTGTGCCTTGAGTTTCTGTCCAGTAAAGAACATAACATAGGAAAAAAGAGGTTTTGCCATTATAGATTATACAAAGCTTGACCAAGTATACAAATTTGTTCAGTAGAAATCAGATCTAGTAAACAATGTTGTCAGCATTAATTTTTTTTAATATTTCATTTTGCTGATGAAACATTTTTGTTACCTGTTACTGAAGAGTAAAACTTTGTACCAACGCTCAGCTAATATTAAGATCTAAATCAAACTTTTGAATTTTCTACAGTTGTCTGAGCTCTTTGATGATCTTCTGATATGATAGATGATACATTTAGTATTATCAATAAAATACTTAATTCAGAGTCAATACTTAGAGGTTTGCGTTATAACCACTGTTCAAATCAGAGTATCATCTGGGATATAGAACTGTTAACAGATTTTATGAAAATATTGGGGGTTTTATTTTTTTAAATTTTACTTTCATGGAGGTAACAATTACAGAGGTAGAGTCAGTTAAATAAGACAATAGAAACTGCATAGTAAATTATTATGATTATGAGGGTTTACAGTCTATAAATTATTTTAAAAAAACACCAATAAACTATTTTATAAATGCCTCAATTTCTTGCTGCATTTCACTGGAGTAATGGATAACTGTGATATTGTTCACAGGAAAGTTATTCAAATCCTACAGGAAGACTGTATGACCAGACTGACTTTTTTAACTGTGTAAGTATATGGCTCACTTAAGTTGTCACAAGAACAAGAGATCATAGAATGGCCTGTATCAGAAGGGGCCTTAAAGACCATCTTGTTGCCACTCCTCTACCATGGGCAGGGACACCTTCCACTAGACCATGTTGCTCAAAGATGTCCCTGTTTATAGCAGGGGGAATTGAAACAGACAATAGTTAAGGTCTCTTCCAACATAAATCATTCTGTGATTGTACCATTCCATTCTAAAATTTATGAAGTCTCATACCTCATTAAATACACCAAGCATTCACAATCCAGAAATCTTACAAAATGGGGGTACTTTTGATTTAAAGACATGTGACCAATAAAATTAATTCTGACTTGTAAAAGGGAGCCTTTTTTAGTTGTTCTCTGTTTTGCATTCTGTGTAGACTACTACAAATAATTTATTTAGTAATAGTTAAGATATGATGCTATAAAAAAACCCTATTGCTTCAGTGTTTAATACTAGAGCTAAACTTAGAATTAATGAAACTAGCCTAAGCTATAGCACTTCATTAAACTTTGGCTCCAAGGAGTCTGAGCTATTCTAGCTTACTTGCATTGAAATTAAAGGAAAAATTCAAATTGAAGTTGTTCATATATGTATGTATGTAAGGAATCATTTATTCTGCTCTATCTACGTAACAATCAGAAGAATAAAAGTATAATATTCCGTGTAGTTACTAACTTAGCATAATTTGTTCAAAATACCTAGTGGAACAATTTCTCCAAGAGTTTCTGTGACATCTGTTCATTGTGTAATATTCAAGCATGCTTAATCCCTGTTCTGTTAGAGGGAGTGGTGAGCGGACTGCCTTTCTGGTAAACAATCCAAGATTTAAATTAAAAGACTGAATATTTTTTTACTTGAATTAAGAACTGCAGATGCATACACAGAGTAGGCCAAGGCATAAAGTGAAGACATTTTGGAGTGAGATCAACAGGAAGAAACCAAGATTGTTGAAGAGGTTGATCCATGCACCGTGGAGGGAAATGCAGAAAAAATGGGGAGTGTTGATCCTGGAGAAGAGAGGTTAAGGAGGACCTACAAGAACCTCATGAAAGAAACTAGAGAAGACAGAGTCAAACCTTTCTGCTGTGCAGATGGAAAGCAAGAGAAAACAGACACAAGCTGGAACATAGCATAAGAAAATGAAATAAAATCTTTCTATATAGGAAAAAATGCCATAAAGGTGGTCAAGCCTTGTAACAGGCTTCCGAGAGAGACTGTGGAACCTGCATCTTCAGAGATATTTAAAAACCAACTGCACATGGCCTGCTGGATGTGCTCTGAGTAAGAGGTTGAACTACATGACCTCTGGAGATTTTTTCTGACCTATATGAGTGTGATTTCATCTTCTATGTAAGAAGAATCTTTGAGAAACATGGGAGATTTTAATTTTATTCCCTTTCCTGTTGCAGTGGGTAAGGAAAATAATTGTAGAAGCACCAGGCCAAAATGAGACATTGGCTACTCTTTTGCTTATACTTCCAGTCTCTCAAAAGATAAATAATGCAAATCAGATTCCATGTAAATTGCTGAAGATTTTAAAAAAGGTTCAGAACAACTCCAGATTAGCAGAAGAATTCTGAATCAATTGCTTTGCCAACAAATGGATTAATTCCAGTAGGCTAGATCCAGGCAAAATAATTCCGACTCACTGAGGTCAAATGTAGAAGGTTCAGCTCTAGATAACAACACAGACTCCCCTTGAGACATAGCCTGGTCTGCTTTAAAATTCTCTCATTGCTGCAGGCATTTTAAGAAGTGCTCAAGTAAACTGAAGCATAGATTTTTTTAAGGTGATGACATGACTAGCAGTGTGTAGATCCATGGAATTAACGAAGTATCCCTTACATGCCATGCACTGAAGCAGCATACCTGTATATCCCAAAACATTGAACTTGCAGTTTAAAGAAGAGACCAAGATGCAGACCTTGATGAAGGAATAACATGCCCCTCACTGATGCTTTAACTCCTAAGTAATATGAAAGAATCTCTTTTACAGTCATAAAAAAAAGAGCAAATTTTTTTTTTTCCAAAATACATTATTTCACTTTGAGATCTAATAACTTTTAGGGTTTCTGAATTTTAATCTCTTAGCAGTGCTTGTCCAAATTATTCCATTTGAGTAATCTAATTTAGGTGCTTGATTCGCAAAACATTCAGACATCAGAGCTGTTTTTTCTCCATATTGACTTTATGAAGAACCTAGGCAGCAGAGTTAAATTATGAGAATAGCCATGAATCACATTAACAGCTGCTTTTCAAATATGGTAGTATCTGACTTCAGAACATCAAATGGACTGCATAAAGTTTTCATCACCATTCTTATAAGCAAAAAGAAAGAATGATTCAATAAGGAGCATTTTTACCAATGGCCTGCACTGAAATCTACAGATTCTACTGGACAGAAAGAGTAAAAATGCAACTCAGCTGCAAACCATGCCTTTAAGTCTTGATTTTGAGGGTGAACTCCAAATTAACTCAGGTAATCCTGTGTAAAATCTGAATGAGATAATTTTTCATACTTTTCATAGTTACTACATAATTTTAAGCACTTTCATAAGATAGTTCTCTCTACTTGTTATAAGGTTTGGTTTTACAGATTGTGCTGAACTAGGACAGTGCTTCTTCTGTGATTCAAACTTCTTTTCTGCCCATAGCCACATATCCTTCTGTCTTCTAGCACTAGTTATTGCAAAACGTTGCAAGACATGGGAACAGTATGCCTATTGAACCCATCTTTCATAAAAAAGGAAAAACATTTTTGTGATTTTGAGTAAGCTCAGCTGCTTTTGAATCTACTGCCTAAAATGTGTCTCTTAGAATGTAACAACTTCATTCCCATTAAAGCTTTTCAACAGGAAAATATAAATGAGATTGGTAGCATGAGTAACACTATGGCCTCAAGTGTACTTTGATGTTTATTTCTGTGTTTCTGAAGTTACTGTTCAATCTCAAATTACCCAGAAGTTTGTATCCAAGCCAAACTTCTGCAGCAGGGTTTCATGGGAATGGTGGTTTTGGCTCTTTTGTTTGTAAATGATTTCCTTATTGCTAGCAAACCATTTCTTTGTCTTTTTCTTCTGCATTCCTAAGCAACATCTGGAGTAAATAAGAGTCTGGGTGACTTGCAATTTTTTCCCATATGCTTTCTTCTTCATGGAAAAAGTAAAAGAAAAATCAAAGCTACAAAAATTTCTATATTGGGTCAGATATGCAGGTGCTTTAAATCAACCAAATTCCCAAAAGAGATCTTATCTCTTTTGCATTTGCCATATTGCCCATTTAAAGGGAACAGTTTCTCTTTACCCATCTATCATTTAAATGTGAATGGCATTTGTTTCTGGGAGATAAAATTTAAGATAAAAACAACATTCCTGAAGAAGATCACAGTACACAGTACAAAACAGGATTTTTGTTTTCAGGAACATGGATTGGTCTACACAAATTAATAGTCTTGACTACCGTAATTGCATCTTGAAATCCTTTCCAGAAGAAAAGTTTGAAATTCCTCTTTCAACATCTTGAAACTGTACATTTGAGTGTTTTTTAAAGAAAAGTTTGGAAGAGAAAGGGAAAGAAGAGTCTTGATGTAAAATAGCACCTGGGATGTCACTTATATTCTTTACCCTTAACATATTCAGTTCACTTGCTATCTTCCTTGTTTCATTCTGCAGTGCACTTCTGAGATACACATCTCTTGTCATGTTTTTCTTCTGTGCTGTAACTTTCAATATCAATTGTCTTTAGTGATGTATCTTCCACATGACAACTTATATTTCACTAATAAATGCATTTTGTAACTTTGTAATTAATAAAAAGGCATATGTATTTATATATAATTAGTCATGACCTCTACCTTTCTTATCAGAACATTCAATGATTCATAACATAGGATTCAGAATCCTGTATTCATATACAGCTGCTGCAGCATATAGACAACTACTCAGAAATTAATGTGGAAATAAAGTCTTCAGGTTCAGCTTCTTTCTGTCCCTTTCAAATTGTAGCTGGCATACTTAACTTTCCATTTGACTATAATATCTGCAGTTTGAATTATATTGCTAAAATGGTATTCTATCCATGTCATGCTGTATAGCATTTGCTACAGTTTTCTTAACCCTGAAATGCACCATACAGATGGCTTATTCCTGATTTTTCTGTCTAATGAGGTCAGTGTCTTCTATAGTCTCATGTAGTACATGAAATAACATTATTAGATGTATGCTGTTATGTGCAGCATTAGAAATTGAATTAAAAAGCAGAATTAGAAAGGATCTTTCCCTTCCCTCCTCTTTCCCTTCTCCTTCTTTCACCTCCCATCCCCTCCTGTCCCCTCCCATCCCCTCCTCCCCTCCTGTCCCCTCCCCACCTTTACCTACCCATGCTCCCTCTCTCCTCTCCTCTCCCTCTCTCCTCTTCCTCTCCTTGTCTTGCCCCACCTCACCTCTTGCTCTAGTCATATTCCCAGGGCACAATTTCTCATTATCTGTCCATCATTTCAATATTTTGAATGACATTTATTTTTGGGAGATGAAATTTAACATAAAAGCTACATTATCAAAGGGCAAAAAATACACGGTTTTTTGCCCTTTTACTTTTTTCTCCTGTCTCTGTCCCTAGCCCTTTTTCTTTTGATTGTTTTGATATGCACGAGTCTTCTTAAAGGTAATGCAAGTTGTTCTACAAATTGTTGGTTCCATCAATTTTAGCCTCAGGTTCAAAATGCCCTCACAGAATGTGATGGGAAGATGAGATCAGAAATTGATTTGAATTTAATTTAAGCTCCATGACAAGAATTGAATGATGTTTTGAATCAAGTTCATTCCACTGTTTTTTTTCTTTTCTATTCTATTAAACTTCTCCAGAGAAAGACTTCAGATTTTATCTTAATTGGAGGTTACTGGGTTTTGGATTTTGTGTGTGTGTGTATTATGTTCAACATATTGTTCCAAAATATTTAGGTATAGAGTGCTTGTGACTTTTGTCCCTTTAAGGTTTTGGAGGACTTTGTTCTCTGTTATTAAGCCTGGATTTTATCATTCAGTTGCTAGTAAAAATAATGAAAACTGTGTGTTGCGTTTCAACATCTGACAGGGGTGATCTGCACAGAGCAAATTGTACTTGAGAAGATTAAATTATTTTCTTCCACCTGTATAATAATGAACCTTACTCTTGAAATGACCCTTTCAGTTGCAATAAATAGCTTAAGGGTTAAACAGAAGATTTTAAGACAACCATTGGCAATCAGTGTGCATTGTACATAAATTTAAGGCAATGCATTGATAAAAGCTCCAGAAATGGTAATGGAACCTGAAATGTGGGACTGTGTTCTGGGTATCATACAAGCACAAATAACAGAAAGGCAGAAAGCTCAACAACAGGAAAACCTGTCTTGCAGCTTATTTCCCATGACAAGTAACCTGCTACAGATGTGTGAAAGAATGGCTGCACATTTAATATCTTGCCGCTTCCTCAGTTGTTACAAATCTATGATTTGGAAGTTCTGGGATTTCTGGGTAGTGCTGTACTTACCAGGTGTTTTTACTGCCATTTCATGACTCCCTCTTGGAGTTGTCATGTTTATTTGCTGACATTCATCATCTTGCACTGCATGTTCTTGAAGCTAGAGAACATAAACATCACTGGAAAGCAATTTTCAATATTATTTTAGACACTCAAATCTGCCACTTCTAGAGTTCATCCTTTCTAAACTGTTTCCCTAATCTACTCCTCCTGCAAAGACAAATTGTCTGTCTGTTTCTTTTCAAATAGTCTTTGGATTCCAGGAAGAGGAAATCAGTAAACTACTGAAGCAGAAAGGCTGTTAGACTGCAGAGATTTTGCAGGTAAGGAGACATTGTTTAATTGCAGCTTTGCTATGGCAGATTTGAAACAGTAGACAACACCACTCTGTCTTGTTCTTCTGTCCACAAATCTTTAATATTTGTGTAGAAGGAACCTTGGCTACATAAAAGGCTGCTTGAACTGTACTGCCCATCAATAAATCAACTGTAAATGCAAAAGGGTCTTTCAAAGAATACAAACTTTGGCACTATTAGTAAGGAAACAGGAAAGTCTCTTGCATCATTTTTATAAAACACAAAATCTCAGCTTCAAACTCCTTGGTTATATGCTTTTCTTAATTGACTATGAGATGAGTTATCTCTCTGTTTTTGATGTGCTGGTCATAAAACAGCATTCCCAAATTTGGATGCCTTCCCGGAATTGCATTATACTGAGGCACTGAGGCAGTGTAGCTCAGTTTTCATATACTTACATGTTCTAAAAGATGGGTTGGTGTGCTGGAAAGCAAACACTTATGAATTAAGGTATTAAGATTGTTGGGTATTGTTTTTATTATTTCAGCAAAAGCAATAATGAAACAATTAGTTTCATTAGTTTTTGGTGTAAAAGTCATGTCAGAATTATCTAAATACTTCTAGATATGTTCATGAAATATAATAAAACTCCCTAAGATTATCAGTTGTATAGCAGAAAAAAAGGATGCTCTTGTTAGGTTTCCCTAACCAGATTTAAAGATGAACAAAGAAGTTAATAAGCCTGAAATATTTAGCTGCTGGTAGACTCTAACAATAGTCCCTATGCATGGTGTACACTCAAAAATTGTATTCTGCTAATGCAGCATTACATTTGTCCCTGCTATGCAGTGGCGTGCTGGTGTTGGCCAATAGAGTTTGGCTAGAGTTCACTTGCTTCACAGTCACTTGTATGGGGCTATGCTTTGGATTTCTGTTGAAAAAGGATTGATAAGACAATTCTGCTCCAGCTATTTCTGAGCAGTGCTTATACAGAGTCAAGGCCTTGTCTGTTTCCCATGCAGCCATGCCAGTGAGAAGGCTGGGGGTTCACAAGAAGATGGGAGGGAAAACAGCTGGTATAGCTGACCCCAACCGACCCTAGGGATAATCCATAACATCTGATGTCATGCTATGAAATCAAAGGAATATTTGAACAAAAAAGTAACAGAATTGTTTTGGCATTTGATATTAAACAGCAGATAAATATTAGGTTAAAAATTATGATAACTGTGCTTCATTGAATAAGACAAATTTGTGCCTTGACACAGTTATTTTTCAACTAATATCTTTGCAGCAAAATTAGGGATATAAGTATGACATTGATTCAGTGTGTCCTCTGTGAAATGTTTTCTTACTTAATAAAAAGCATCTGAATATTTTCCACTTTCATGCATATGGGAGACCTTCACTAGGGAAGTCTGCACACAGAAATACCACAGAAATTTTTGAAGCAGTCTAAATCATTAGTTTATTAACAGGAGACAACCTTGGATTACAGTTCTTGACTGCATTGTAGCACAGATTAACTTCTGCTCTTTGTCACCCTGTATCCATTCTTTGTTTGTTTTCAGACTGAAGGTAATTAAATCTTGAGTTCTGAAGTTCTCCTGCTCTCACTCTCTCTTACAGTAGACTCAAAGTGTGTATGCAGAAAAGAAAGCTTTGGCTTTTTTTCAGCACTGGTCGTTGTGTTTAGCTTTCTGTGGCTGTCACTAGCTTTGCTGTTCTTGCATTCCTAAGCCTTGTATCCTAGACAAGCAGGCCTGTACTCCTTTGACAGATGATGGCTCCTGAGCTCCAAAGGTCCACTTTGGTGTAATTGGAAGTAGAAGGCTTTCACATACTGATAATTGTCCTAATATGTGGCTGGGGTTTGGCTTGGACCTTCACCAAGACACAGGTACCAGAGAAAAGCTGTCTTGTGCAGTAGTGTAGATACAGCTTTTATTTGCTTGACGGAGATGGAATTTGGTGATGAATTAAATTAAAAGTTTGCAGATCAAAGCCTTTATCACTATGACATGGTCAGAGGTAATTAAGATACAAATAACAAGGGTCATGTGCCAAATCATCTCAACCTTAAATCAGAGAAACAAATTTTAAAAAAATATTCCATCATACTGTTTAGCTTTTAGCTTTTCTTTTGTGATTACCATCAATAGTCTCAATTTTGATTGTTACTTTATAGCATATAATTTTTTGGTTTTTTGTAGAAGATCATTATTTATCACACAGACCACAACTCCATTAATTCACAACTGCTTTTTTAGAGTATTCCCCATTGAATATCTGCTATAACTTCTACTGTTTCAGTAGAAAAGGACTACCTTCTGTGTATTCCACTCAAGAATTCTTTGTCTTCAGCACATTCTACATGACACTGACCAATTTGTGTTAAGCAAATTAGCTAATGGATTCAACAAATGGAGGAAAAATAAGTAGTTTTCAGAAGCGTACGATATTGAACAGGAAACACAGATTATTCGCATACAGTCTTGTCAAAGTTCTGTGGAGCAAAGGTAACATAACTAGAAGAAATGAAGATGTACACATCCAGCAACAAAATCACAAGTCAGCAACACAGTCTGAAATTATTCTCCGTATTATGATTTTGTTAGGTTTTGATTTTTTGTTTCCTTGTTTGGATTTTTTGTTTGGTTGGTTTTTTGTTTATTTGTTTGTTTTTTACTGGATAACTTGTTTTAGAAGTAATGGAATGTTGGTCATGGGAAGTGATTGGAAAAAAGCCATACCAGGTGAAGTTGCACGAGCATTTCTACAAAAGAAATTAAAAATATGATTTTGTCCTTCACATTAGGAAAACATTCTTTCCACCTTTCTGTCCCCAAACACAGTTTCACAGGTCATTCTGATCTCTATCATCCTAGATGTAATCAGCTTTCAAGGTGATTTACAGACGTCACAAGTATTTATCAAATCCTTTTTGCTGTACAACATGAATTATTGACATGTCCAAGGCCCACCATATTGGTTATTTCATTCAGAGTAAATAGGTGATGATGTGCTTATGTGTGTAGAGAGTAGACTGACAGAAATGGGAACAAAAGGATGGGAACAGTGAAAGTGTGGCTGTAAATATCTAAATAGAAAAGGAAATGACAGAAAGAAGATTTGCAGATACAATAAGCAAAAAAAAAGTATGTTTCAAACCAAACATTAAATGGAATTTTTTTTAAAGTTTGCTACAGTTTATGAAAAATAGAACCAAAAATATTTTTAAATATTCAGCTTTAGATAGTTTCAGTGTGAGAGGATCCCTGTCAGGGCTGGGTCCATAAGGATTACGGGGTATCAGCCAAAATCCAGTCTGTACATATAAAGCTTCATAAGACTTTTTCTTTGGCTTTTGCTGGGGTTCTTTCTATAATGACCAAGTTAGGTGGCATTCACTCTGGTTGGCGTAACAGCATTTTCAGCCATTTCGTCTGGTACGAGATAAACTGGGCTATTATAATTGCTTCTCTTAATGAAATAAATCAATGTTTATTTTACTCCTCCCTTTCCCTGTTAGTGATGCACAGTAAAACTGAGGAATTTTACTGATGGCAACATCACACACAAGGAAACATCACAAAACACCATAACCATCTTATATCATAAGAAACAAGTTTGAGTGTTCTAATTTTGCATCTTATATGTGCTTTAGAGGTTGTTTCCCTTCCAGTGATTGCCTACCATGACAGATGTTTAAAATGCACATTGGCATTCTCATTTTCCATTTCATGCCAATAGAGCTGGTATGTCTTTAATGAAACAACATACAAAGAAATACAAAGCTCTATTTGGCAAATACTATGTCATCATAATTCAGTTCTTCAGACATTCCTCAGTGCTGCTCATTAAGTTTATTATCACAAATAAAGTTTGTACAATCCCTGCTTTGAATGCTGTGTTGACTCACACATAATAGAGTAAGAAATGTCTAATAGTGATGTAATCCCATAGGGAGCATCTTTTTACTTTTGAAGTAATGCAAATAATATTCTGTGTTGCATTAAATTAGCATGAGGCTGATATAGGGTAAAACCTATCAGCTGTATCGTTTTCAATTTCGCTGTTCACTGGTAGTGCTAGCAGTTGCTGCAGCAAGTTCAGAATAATAAACCTGATGAAAAGTCCTTTAATAGGAGCTCTATATCTAACAATTGTCATGTCATGCCAAAAAACCCAAAAAAATTTAAATAATTCAAAAAGTCATTTATGTATTCATCTTGATTAAGTGAAATAAGAAATATAGAAAGGCTGTCAGTCTTTAAAAAATATCTGTCATAAGCCATGTCTATCATTGATCAGCTTTTGCAGAATTTATTTTGGGGTATTTTTGCATAGGTTATACAAGCTTACTTGCATTGTTTTTTTGAGGGGGGCTTTTATTTTTTGTTGTGATTTTTTTTGGTCGGTTGTTTTTTTAAAGTTTTCTTTTATTTTCAGGTAAGTTGCATGGGATGAAGGATCGGATATACTAAAGAACATCCACAGATTAAAAAAATTAATTCTGTGTTAAGGATCACAACCAGTTGTCCATGTTGGGACAAGGTAATATCTATATCCCAATGTCGTGATTTAACATGGCAGGCAGCCAAATGGCAGGCAACCAAAACACACCCATTTTCTTGCATCCTGGCCTCGAAGTAGGATAGGGACAGAATCAGAAAAAATCTAGTAAGATTTGTGGGTTGAGATAAAGACAGTTTAATAGGACAGAAAATTACTACTACTACTCCAACTAACAACAAGCAACAACAACAAAAGAATTAGCTTATATGAAAGAAGTTGTGAACAACACACTTGCTCACCACCTGCTGACCAATGCCCATCCTGACCCTGAGCAGCAGCTTCTGGCCAATTTTCCTGCTAGTTTATATGCTGTCATATCCTAGGGAATATTCCTTTTGCCCATCGGGCCCAACGGTCCTGGCTATGTCTCCTCCCACCTTCTTGTGCCCAGCAGCCTCCTCACTGTCAGGGCAATATAATAAGCTGAAGAGTCCTTGACTTAGAGTAAGCACTACTTGGCAATAACTAAAACATCAGTGTGTTATTGTTCTCATCCTATTAAACACAGCACTGTGCAAGCTACTGGGATGAAATTAACTGTACCCATACTGACACCAGGACATACAACTAAATAAAATCTGTCATCCAGTTATTATTGACTTATGTAGACTAATCATGAATTAGTTGTTCAAGTAGGCTTTTTATTTATAGATTTTTACCTTTACTGTCTGGCTGGTATAAACTATCGAGCATTGTTCTTTCCCATTTTCCCATGTTTTGGGTAAGAATAAATTAAATTGTACTTTTCTGAACTGCTTAACTTTCTTTAACCATTGTACCAGCTACACCTTCTAGCATTCGTAAGTTTGGTTCCTGGACCTTTTGCATCCATTCCCTGCCAAACTTATATCATCTTCACAATAGAAACAGGAGAACTCTTTCTTGAATATTCCAGACCAAACAGGGAAGCATAAATAAGCCCTCCATGCCTTAAATATCCATAAGAAAATGTATGCTTATTCCTACATATGTCCATGAAGGCATGTAACAATGTTATTAATGTTAGCAATTTCATCACTGTGGATAAACACCTACAGTAGTTTCACCATGCTTGGCACTTCCTCTCAGCTGTTATAATCACAGAATCACAAAGAAGAAGCAGAGTTGGAAGGGACTCTCCAGGATCATTGAGTCCAACTCCTTCCCTGCACAGCACCATCCCCAAGAACCACACCATGTGCCTGAGAGTATTGTCCAAACACTCCTTGAAATCTGTCAGGCTTGTCTTTCAATTCAGCACTTCAGGAGCCCAGAAATTTTCTCTTCATATTGCAAGCCAAATCACATGTGTTAAGTCTCTTTGAAAGTTGTCTCATAAAACAATGGAATGAATTATGGCTGTTTCCAAATAGCCCAATTGTACTACTTCTCAACTAGTCATTCTGATAATATCAAAATATTCCACCTGCTTTCAAAACCTGGTGAACAGTTTGGCAGAAGGTATATCTAATTTACCTGATACTAGCAATATTTCAAATAAAATTACATGAAATGCTGCCTTTCTTCCATGTAACTCGCAAGATTTAAGAGTTGTCTTTTATCTTTTCTCCTATTATTTAATTTTTTCATGTTTATACAGCCTGAAAGTCATTGAGTTATTTATCATTCACTTACTACGTCTCAGTTGTGGGAACCAGTCTATCTTTTTTTTTGTAACAAAATGGAAAAGTGTATTAGATTGGTTTAAATTAGATAGATGACATGCACCTGACTGTGTACAGAATAATTTGGTTGTGACTTTATTTGATCTAAATGAAGTGAATATACTTACCTTGATCAATCAGACTGAATAATAATGATGCACTTTACAGTGACTAAAATCAGTTTTCCCAGAACAGCACCATGTGATTACATCCTCCAAACCAGACGGGAAAAAATGTTTCACTGCTCTTACACCTGACAACTTTATTTTCCCGTGTTCAATTTTGCAAAGCTCAAAAGGATTCTGGAAGTTGCCTGTCTCATAAAACATTAACTAGGTCTCTCTCCAGGAAAAATTTTCCGCTATAACATTCCAAAAGAGCGCAAAATAAAACGGACAAGGAAAACACAGTGATTTCAATAAACAATCGTATTCACTAGAGATTGCTTATTGGCACACATGATACAATAAATTTTACTTTACACTCAATTTAAATAAATGATAGCTGTTGTAAAGGAGGAAAAAACTGTTCTACAATATTGACTTAATGCATAAGTCTGATCTTAAATTGCTCTGAAGTTAAATAGGGTTCACTTTGGGGCTACCTTAAATTGTATTCTGACAAAACATCAAACAAAATCACTAATTCTAGTAAGAAAAGTTTCAAGGGAGGAAGATTTACCAAATTCCAGCTCAAGCCTTGTTAAAGTATGTGTATGAAAAACAAGTAAACTCATATTATAAAATTTACCTTTCCCCAAAATGCACTTAACAACATTTATAAATATTAAAAATTGATGATATATGTTAGTAATTGATACCTGCCACAACCCCATATTTTGTAGACAATTCTAGATGATGTAAGCAGGCATTGTTACAGCTGAAACCATTATGATGATTAAATTACTCATTTAAGTAATTATTTAGTTATTATTTATTAACATTTTTATTAACTATTCTTTCCCCTTCCTGTTTCTTTCTCCTTTCAGCCTTTTTCTGTGAACACCTCTGTTTTTCAGAGGGGAACATTACAAACAAGAGCACTTACAGCAATACCATCAGTACCAACACTTAAAATAACAGCATTACTTAATGAACAGCTGAAGAGACCCAGTGGTACCAGACTGGTATATCAAGAAGATGCTTACATTTTACAGAACAGTTTTCTCCTAAAGTGTCCTAAAGTGCTGTGATGTTAAAGTTTTTCAGTGATCATGTTTACTAACCATCCTGCACTTTTTTTATATTCCAAGACCTTTAGAAACCTCCTGTAAGTACATCCATTTCTTTAACAGGGTTTCACTCAAAGTGTGGAGAGAATTGTTCCCTTCCTTTTCCTTCTCCTGTACTGAGATGACCTACCCAACCACATTGGTGACATGCCCAATGTCTAATTGCACATTGAGTGCAAATGTCATATCCAAAAGACAAAGTCACTGTTCATGAAAAGTCAACATAAAGTCCTAATTCAAAACTCATTGAAGCACTGAAATCCCTGGAGAGAAAAAAAAAAAAGAAAAAAATACTTATTCAGTGACCGTGGAGAAAGCCAAGAAATGCAAAAAATGTATTCATTATAGTACTGCTGTATAGAACATTAAGGTGTGTTCATTGCAATGAATGCAAGTAATGGACAATGGAAGCCTATAACAATACACTTAGCAGGGAGAACAGTTCTCACAGTGTAAGTGGGATTGAGGGAGCAATTTGACAAAAGAGAAGGTCACATAGCAGATTATTATCAGCTTGCTCTTGCAACACAGAATGTTATTAGAATGTTCATGGTGGATTGTGTCTGGACGTAGATTCTCTGATGTTAACAGAAAGAAATAAAAATGAGAGATAGCAGAGAAGGTGGAGTTATAGAGTGTGCTTCAAAAAGGGTGACTGTGAATTAAATTAGGGTAATTAAATTAGGTGACCATGTTGCAGAAAGATAAGAAACAAGTTCTGAATGATAAAAGGAAGATAATTTTACTACCAGCATATCAGACTTCCAAAGATAGATGCTGATGGAAAAACCACAGTTCTTAAGACAGAAAATAGCTACACCATTGAGAGCTTTAGGTGTGACACATTTTCCTCACTCTGGTTTGGAAGGAGCTCTGAAAGAAAATTGTACCACATTCTACTAAGGGACTGATATGATGAATGACAAATGAAACAACACCAAGTTCTTGCTTCTTGGAGTAAAATATTCAAATAGGGATTTCAAAGTTTTCTATTAGGCCTGACATTTAAGACTGCAGATTTTGTTGAGTAGCTAATTTCCCCGTGTAATATACACGAACACCTCAAATTCCACACGTTGTGCAAGAAGCTGCCTTTTATGTGAAGGTAGAGATATATCAGAAATCCTAGTGTCCTATAGTGCAGACAATGTACTTGTTTGTGTGTGTATGCTTTTATCTCTCCAAAAGTCAGAGATGGTAAGTGCACTGTGGGTACCAGTTGACTAAACAGACTGTGGTGATGGCTGACATGTTCACTCTTACTTGACAATTAAGTGTTTGGAATGACTGATCGCTGAAGGGTTCCTACATCTACAAGCCATGAAGGTACAATTGCTTTTAAGATCTGTGAGTGTCCTCACTAGCCTAATTTTTCAAGCTACAACCTATCCCATTCTAAGATGGGGATACTGTACGTTTCTAGGTCTGAAGTGGTGCTCCTGCAAGCAGCTGCTGCCAGAGAAAGTACCATTGAAACCAAAACCAAGTGTTGATTTTTAGCTGTTTGAATTTCCAGGGGATCAACAAATTGATCTGCCTCATTGCTTGCTTAGCAAAAATGCAGGAAGCTGAGGGAATGTGCCCATGTTACAGACATGAAGCAGGTTGGCACTTTCAGCATGACACTCTCCCACAAGGGCTTGAGGCACTCAGGGAGCCTCACTGCCAGTGGGGACAGTAAGAGAGCAGATCACACTCTATCATGTTAAACAAGTAGGGAAGGGAAAAAAGAGCAAATGAGGTAAATAGTACAACTGAAATGAAACAGCAAAGCAAATGCCAGAAGTTGGTGTATTTGAACAACATATTTAAGAAAAAAGAAAGTGCTTTATGTTTATTGAAGACTAACTACATAATGGAGAACATGTGTGATGGGCGGATGGTTACCAGGAACAACCGGTATGGCTGCAAATAGAGGCAAGCACAAAAGATAATGTGACACGACTTGAAATCTTTCAGTAAGGAAGCCTTACAGAGAAAAAGGAACAAAAGGAAAAAAATCTGTTTTCTTTATGTTTGTACATCAGAAATCAAGACAGATCTGCAGTATTACATATCTTGCTGTATTCTGATAGGTGAATAAAAGGAAAGGAATAAATTAAAAAAAATAAATAAAAGGGAATAGATATTTCCTTTTACAGTATAACAGAGGCATCCAGAACCAGTGCTGGGGAATCTGGGAGTGTGAAGATATACCGGTATTTGTACCAGATCCATGAAGTCTTACTACCTGAGACCCTTGTGTTTCATTATTATTTGAAAATCCGTTGTATTTGAATGACATTGCTTGATTTTTGTCTTCTATTAAAGAATAAAATCACATTATGTTAATTTTGCATATTGCACCGATAGCATTTATTTTCTAATTCCTAAAGAAATAAAGGTTTAGTTATAGTGACAAAGGTGTTAAGCTATAGTTTTTACACATAAGATGGACAATATATAACAGCCTTGATGTCATGTACTTTTTTATAAAGCAGGTGCATGCACATCATTTGAATATGTGACCAATTGGAAAGTATATTAAAAAAGTAGTTTTTCAATATTTTAGTCATATTTTTCAGATGTTATATGAAAGGGCAGCTGTCCTGGAAGTCCTAAGTGTGACAGCTGTTTAGTTTTGATGGAAGGCAGTGTCTATCCTGTGTAATAATCTTTGTATTTTTCCATTTGCTTCTAACGTCTGTCTTTACAATCAGAATGCAAATTTTTCTTCTAAATGACACTTGAAAGAGAAAATATTTAAAGCAAAAAAAAAGGAAGAAAAGCTCACAAACTCTACATATTTTCACTGTTTGCAAACACTGCATTTTGTTTTAAATTTCATTTTTTCAATTTCAGGTATGTATCAGCAGAAAAATAGAGTAAGCAGAAAAATAGAGTAAGACTGAAAGTAAATGATGCAGATAATAGTGATGAAGAATCTCTCTGCAACATGTACACTGTCCTCATTGTTAGACCCAGATGTTTTCAAAACCAGGAAACTGTATTGTAAAATAAACAAATAACTTGATGGAAAGGTATCCTTAGCTAGATTTATTAGGAAGATCTTTAATGTGCCATGCGGCCACTTGGGTCTCCCAAGAAGCACAGATCTGTGGATGAATGTACTGAAGTGTGCTGAGCAGTGGAAAAATTTATGCCACCATGGAGAAAGAAATGCTTCCAGTATTTTTCACCAGTGCCACTTGTGATGCATTTCCAGGTAGTCCGTTTTGACCCAGTATGCTTTCAATCAAATCAGTGATCTCCACTTAGCCTGCTGTTTAGAGGAATCTCCAAATATCTTGGTTACGTAAAATGGAGTGCATTTATAGGGCTTACCATGTTATCTAACTCAGGTTGCTTGTCTCAATATATTCTATGCAGGAAATACAAACAAAAGGATTCACAAAGGTTTTTAAAGCCTTTATTCAGGTAAACAGAAAATAGGCAAAACACACACTGCTTAACGTGCTGGACAACTCAACAGAAATTTTTATTTTACCTGAAAATAAGATAATATGGGGGTTTTTTTATCTATCATCCAAGGATAAATGGTTTTATTGCAGCATTTTCTGTCAGAATTTTGTGCTTCCCTTTCATTAGGGAGCTATACGATTTTGTGGTTGCTTTTTACAGGAGTCTGGATTATGAACTAAAATACATATGCTAAATTCATCCTCAAAATATAGTCTTACCTGCTTTGTGAAAGCTGTTAGACCTTATTTTATATTATTTAAATGTCTTTTTTATTGCAATATGTTCTTTCAATGCCATATTATCTGACATCTTGCAACATTAGCCAGCCACTCTAGCTACTAAAGGGAAAAGCTTAAAAGGTGCCAGCAAATCCTTATTAAGAGGCTTATCCTGCTTCTGAAGGCAGCAGAAAAAGGAAAGTGAAGGTTTACTCCCTACTCTGACAGTGTAAATATGTAAAGAAAATAAAAGTTACTGTTGCCTATAAAATGTCATTACCTTTAAAGTCAAGGAAATAATTATTTTGATCAAGTGGGGATTGGTTTACTCTGCCCTGTCTCAAGTAAAAGGACAAGAGGAAATGGCCTAAGTTGCACCAAGGTAGGTTCAGATTAGATATTAGAAAAAAATCACTGAGAGAGTGTTAGATATCAGAAAAAATTGCCCAGGGACATGGTGGAGTCACTGTTCCTGGAAGTGTTCAAGAGGTGCCTGGATGTGGCACTTGGGCATATGGTTTGGGGGTGAATATGATAGTGTTAGATTGATGGTTGGACGAGATGATCTTGAAAGTCTCTTCTAAACCTGATGAGTCTATGATTCTGTGAAATGCACTACCAATCAATAGAATTTATTGTTCACAATAACACCAAAATCTTAGCAAAATTCAGAGAGTGGGACATTTATATGAACAATATTCTGAAATAGATGGTAAAGAGAAATTTCCTGTCCTGTCCTGTCCTGTCCTGTCCTGTCCTGTCCTCTCCTCTCCTCTCTTCTCCTCTCCTCTTCCTTTTGTCCTCTTCCCTTTCCTTACCGTTTCTTGCCTTGCCTCGTCTTGCATCCTTCCTTCATTTCACCCATCTCTTTCTTTCCGTATTTTGTTCTCTGACCTATCCATTCTCTCAATTTTCCTCTCTCTCCTTCTCTCCCTCCCTTCTATCCTCTCCTTCCCACCCGTCTCCTTCCTGCTCCCTCACCTCTCTCATTTGTAAAAAGCTGTTGATACATGTCACAAAAAAATTTCCCTGGAGATATGGTAACTTTTATGGTAAGGAAGAAAACACATTGTCAACTGTACTTTTTGGCAGAGATGAGTCTCTAAATTTAGACTTAAAACAAACTGTTCCAATAAAAAATCTATTGCTTAGTAGGTATCATTAAATTCACATTATGTTTGTTATCCAAGCTGATCTTGACTGTTTAACAGAGAAAGCTTTTTGGAGATACAACACAGGGTAATGCAAATAACTCCCTTTGCTCATTTCTACTCTGTCCTAGTAAAACAACTATTTGACATGAAAAAACTTCCTGCCACTAACTTTTATATTCTTTTTCAAGAGGGATTATCCTTCAATAAGGGTAGAAATAGTTGACAAAAATATGTCCCACAGAAATAAATGTTTTACTTCCCCTTTGAGCATTATTAGAAGATATTTGTATAGTGGTGTTTTCAGGAACACTTTTGTTTTTACAAGTTGGCAAGCTATTAGCTTTTCTTCCTTCTCTCAAGGAATTAAGATAGAAATCACTTAAAGATATTATAACAGTTTTGGATTGCCATGTAGTCTGCTTTACTCTTCATTTCTATATCCAAACTAACAGATTTCCTTGACTCAATATTTTGGAAAAGTTTAACTTTTGTATCTTCAATGATAAATGGGAATTGCAAATATTAATCCTGTCACAAAAGCACTTAGAGTTATGACATTTTTACATGACTTTTTCATAGCAATTGATATTTCCCTAGAAGCAACACTGTTGGAATTTATAAGCTATTGAATGAAGAAAAATAACCAGGAAATTAGCAGCAATATAGAATTACTGTTAGTTTTGCCTCTGGCAAATAGTGTTTTCAGTACTGACAACAGGCTCATTAGCCTTTGTATAAGGCATCTGTGACACCAAATCATATCCTAGGGCAGCATTACTTTGTAGTCTTGCTTCAAGCAGAACTTTATGAGCAAAAACCTTCTATTATTTCTGTTTTGTTTTTGTTGGTTGTGGTGGATTTGTGCTTTTTATATTTCTTTTTGGAAAACAAAATCAGACGTTCAGATCTTCAGATTGTTAGCCACTCTTATTTGTCAGTTTTAAATAGTGTCTAAAACAAGCAGGAAACTCATCAATCCTTTGGAAATGGACTGCTAATGTAATATTTAATCCATTAAACATTATGGCTTTGTTCATTAATTTCATTAGCAAAGATCTAAAATGCAGCAACCTTTCCTCTTAGATCCAGACCATCTCCATTAATATCCATTGGAAATGTCTTTGGTTTTTTTGAAGTTAGTAGCAGAAAGCTGAATTTATTTGTTCTTATGTCAAATTGGGTTTGTAGGAAAGCTAATTGTTGGAAGTTGGAAGGCCAGGTTTCTGAATTTTTTTTCTTTTCCTGTTCCAATCATGGCCTCATGAATATAACTAATCCAAAGTCCTATTACCAGGTCATTACTGCCATGGGGGTGATATAACTGCAGAGTTGGCTGACTGTAATGAACACATTGGAAAAAGCTGTTCAAAGATGCAGTTAGGTCAATGCTTTTGATTTAGTCTCTACACCATGGATAGGTGTGAAAATTTTTAACCTTTACATTTACCATTAATTTAACTTCCTTGCATAATAATCACATTTCTAAGAATGATTTTAATAATCATGATCATGTTTGTAATTCCTTGTATTCATTCGGCAATGGTACTTCTCCCACTCCTGTTGGACATCTGAGGTAGGAATGAGTCTTGTTATTTGCTATCCAAAAACTTCAGTACCGTATGTAATTTAGTAATCTAAGCTCTTTTTAGACAGAGTTGAAGATGTGCATCTCCAGGGAAAGTTCATTTTTCCTGACATATAAGCTGATATTAAAATTACATGTACTGCAGGTCTCTCAGAGATGACTAAGAGAGTGTTTGGACAAGCTTGGACCAAACACTTTTTTTTTGGAAGAATGAGCTTAGGTGAGATGACTGCTATACCTTCTCCTACAAGCTCAATTTATTTTACATTCCCAGCAAGGTCTTTGATGAAGTATTCATTCAAAGGTTTAAAAATACAACTTTTATTATGGTAGTTTTCTATGAATGGTATACTTCCTTTGAGCAAGGAAAAACAGTCCAAGTCACTGATATTTTGATACTTGGTGGAAAAAAATACACATTTTCATTTTAGCATTGATTTCTCAATGTCTGCTCAATAACTCAATTTTTTTTATCCATTGAATAACTCAAAATTAACAGTCTTAACTTCACTGTTAGCTAAGTTATTACTCCCTCTCTGAGAAAAAGAAGACAGAAAAAACCACTATAATTTAAGATGATATTTCTTTTTTGTAACTGTGGACTTTCTCACTCATTTATTTTTCAGGCATACCAGTGAAAAGTCATATGCCTTTGAAACTTTTGTATACACTGCTGATAGAATAGACAGGTTCAGTGAGTTGGACTGCACCTCGTGCATTGGAGGAAGTCCAGTTTAATGGTTTCTGGAAAGACTTAATGTAGCATGATCTAGTGTGCATAGGTCTGGGAGCCAGAAACCTTGTACATTGATCCTGTTATTCTTAGTTATTTTCAAAAGAAGTAGAGGATAAAGGTTGTTAAAACTTACTTTTATTTCTCAAAATTTAATTTGGTTGTAGCTGGGAGTAGGAGAATATTCTGGTATTCTAAAATGTTCACTCATTCATAATGCCCTAACATAAATGTAAATTGACATTCAAAGGTAGAGAAAACCTTAGTATACTTTCAAAGTTTTAATTAAAACATGAAATATAAAACAGATCAGGAGGTATGGTACAAATCCTGAGTACCGACTAAATGCACACAGTGTTAGGGATTATATATAATCTCCGCCATAGACTCACAATAAATAAATTCAATCTTTTCATGGGAGGAACCACTAAATGCTACATACTTGAGTTTAAAGACTAAATCAGTTCAGAAAAATTCCAGACCCCACACATAACATTTTAGTAACTTCATAGATCTTGAAATTAACAGGACTCCATATAATACATTGCCAGTTATAGGTACAATAATTTTTAATCTGTGGAAAGAACATTGCTATAACATTCTTTGTGGCCTCCTGGATACTGGATTGGAGTAATTTCATAAATGACTATTTTCGTTATATAAACCTGGGCCATGTGCCTGTATGGCATCAAGGAGTGAAGACAGCTTCTTCTCTTAGAGGTGATAAGAGGGAGTCTTACAGGAGTTTTTATCTATTAGAGGTTGTCAGCACAAGAAACTAGCTATCGCTTACACTGCACTATGGAATTTCTAGTTCAAGTTGAATCTTGTTATGAAAAGGAATATAAGGTCTCACAATGTACTTACTATGTCATAAAAGGTAGGGCAACATTAAAAAGGATAATTTGAAAAATTCAATTCTATTCAAAGACTCACTGTTTTGAAGCTTTTTGAAAAAATGAGATACAGCCTGAAGGGCAGAGAAACACAAGGCAGAGCTAGGTGTGCAAGCATGAGCTTTGTTTTTAACCTCACAATGTGAGAGACTCTTCATGCACATACACCATATAGTAAAGATAGAATATGGTGAAAAGCCAGTGTCAGGCTTTGATGCAAAGCCATTTCAATACATTTCAATAGATCACAAACCCTCAAGAGCGTTTTGTTTAAACCGTCTAGCACTGTTTGAGAAATGATAATTACTAACCTTCATGAAATGTAAATTTAATTTTGTCTTAGCATTTGATAGCTTTATGGGTCTTTTCTACAAGCCATTTTTTCTGAAATGTGTCAGACTGACAGTTGTGAGGACTTAAAGAATGCAGTTGCATGTCTGAAAACACTGTCCTCATACTATAAACCACCACAATGGAACTTGAGATAAGCACATAAAGCAGAACAGGAAAGAGTTAACTCCAGGCCTAATGGAGTTAAAGGTTTGTTTAGCATCCAGACAAAAAATTCCCACTGTGGCAAGATGTTGGGAAAGGAAGCAAGTGCTTATGCATGTGCCATCTCAAGTTATGAGAATGGCATCTACAACCCATGGATGCCCAGGACCTGGACTGTATAAACATGGTACCTCCAGAAGAACAACTCAGGGACCAGTAGAACACTGCTTGTGGTGATGATATCTTTGCTTAATCTCTCTCTCTACCCATCTCTCCCAACCCCTTCCTGTTTCTTTCTATCTCTCTATCTCACATTTACTATTGAATAAAATATGTACTGCTGACTTTGGCATATGGTCTCGTTTGCACCTTAATTCGCGCAGAGGCGTCTCTTCTATTCAAATTGTAGCTACAGTGCAGGAATCAAATGGCTTTTATCTAAACACTGAACAACACCCACAGCAGCATTGCAGGCTTCCTGACATTACCCTGTCAAAGACTTTTTTTTTAGCTCCATTCAGGAAGAATCAGTGATAGAGGTTGGTGCAGTTCAACTTCTGCTTGTTCAAACCTCAGCCTCTGCTGAAGCTGCCAATCAGATAATGTACTAGTCAGAGAGTGCCTAAACCTGCAGTGGTCTTCATGTAGGCCAGCAAAAAGCTATCAAATAAAGCAAATGGTGGTACTCCTTATTTGCCTAAAATTGTGCTAAAGCTGGACTATAATAACCTTATCAGTTCCTTGGCTCCTGTGACTACATTCCCTGGAAAAGGTTGACATTATCACAGAATTAAATTAGTTCCTCTTTTGTTGGGTCTCTGATAGGATAGAGGCTAGGGTCTCTGATAAGATGTGTGTTATCACCCTAATGAATGAAAGTAGAGTGAAAGTGGAAAAGATTACTGTGATGAAGGTAGTGTATGGAAACAGAAATGCCAAACATTACTGCCTGCAAAAATATGTATGATGGATATACGGAGAGTGTAACCTATCTAGCCACTTAGCAATGGATGAAAAAATGTTATTTTCCTTCTGAGACTGAATAGTGTCTGAACTATTTGAAATTCCTCAACCTTACTCGATTTATCCTCAAGGGTTTGATACCTGTGTAATTATGGATTTTCTAAGCACTTTTGAGCTATAAAATATCCTGTGACAGTCACTGTTGGAGAATCAGAAACTGCAAGTTGGGTGCTAGATCGCGGAGTTGGAAAGCATCTGTGAACAGTTGTGACTGGGAGGGACCTCTGATTCATGAAACGTATGTTCCCCACTAGCTGAGGCAATACAAATCATATAATCACTTCCCTAAACATATCCAGGTCTATGCAAAAAACATGATGTTTGAATTTGGGGTTTTATTGTTTTTCCCATTTGCCTCATCAGGAAATCTCATGAATAAGTTCAGCTCTATGAATTTACATGATTCTTCTAATTTCTTATCTGAAGTAAATTAAAATTACCAACTGATGTTAACTAAAGTGTCTGTCTGGAAGCAAAGACTGAATTTTGTATTCCAGCAATAACATCCCATACCTGATGTCATGATTGGCTTTCCCTCACAGGGGAGAAGTAGACTCTGCAAGCCTAGTTACATTGGGATATTCGTTCAGTAGGCCATGAACAAACCTACAAAGAAACAGATCTGCTCTGCAATTCTACAGTGGGATTAGAAAAAAATGCTAAAATGGACATTATATAGAATAGTAAATAAAATTAGCATGCAAAAAAAGCAATAGGGTATAATGTGTGAGAGAACAAAGTGGTTATGCAGTTGTGGGGATGAACTATATGCATAATAGTTAGTGGTTATACATCTGTGCTTTCATTTGTATTGCCAGAGAACAGAGAGAGTTCATACTTGAGCAGGGATTTAAAAAACATTTAGTAACATTGTTTTACATGTTAAGTACTACTTTCACCCACTGTTGTTTAACGAGGAAAAATAAGAACAATAGATATTGACAATATTGGATCTTTTTCAGAGTCAAATGATGGTCTTTGAAACCAGATGTTTTTATGCACAGATAAGCAATGTTTTTTGTTAAAGATTGGTACATGGACTCCTGATTGAGATAGCTATGAAGTACGCTATTGCTTCAGAGATGAAAATGCAAAAGTAAATATTTCTATCATCTTTCTTTCCTGAGTGTTTTATCAGGTGTATGTTGCCTTTTGTTTCTAAAACAGAAAGATACTCTTCAAAATCCTCTTATGACTTAAAGGAAAGAAGCTGGTTGTTTAAAAAAAAACAACCCCAAACCCCAAAACAGATTGTGCTGCTGATCCTTAGCTGCTTGTTTATGTATAGAGGCAAGTGTATATATATTAATATAAGTAATCACACAATTTTACTTTTCTAATTTCAAATGAAAGTGGTGCTTGGCTAGAGTTTCAACACTCAGAACTCTGACTCCCATTAAAAGAGAATTTCCACTAGCTCCAGAGAAACTACTGGTTCTGTCCTGGAGATTTCTGTCTTTTCAGCAGTGATATGAGTGTTTGTCCTTGAGACAGCAATTTAGATCCTAATGTGTTTCTGCAAATTGCTAGGCTGTAAGCTGTGGCAACTCAGGAGCAGACATGGTACATTCTAGGGGAACAACAATAGCTTTTACAGACAATAACAAAAAAACTTCTTCACCATCAGAGCTCAGAGACAGTGACTTTGTGCTCAGAGAGTATGAAGTCTTACTGCCTTCTCTCTGGACTGGTCAGGATTTTGTCTGAGAACAATTACACTTAAAATGCAGAAACCACTTAGGGAACAAGAATGAGATTTGTCAGGACTTCCATCACAGATTTCTGACTATTGGAATAATGTCCTGCTCGTTTGTGGGTTTTTTTGTTTGTTATTTTTATTTTTTGTTTATTTTAATTTTTTGTTTGGGTTTTGGGAGATTATTTTTGGGGGGGGGGGGGGTTTGGTTTTGTTGTGGGTTTTCTGGGTTTTTGTTTGTTTGGTTTTGGTTTTATTTTGGTTGGTTGGTTTGGTTTGGTTTGGTTTGGTTTTTGGCTGTGATTTTATTTATCAATCAGTAAATTTATTTACAATCAGTAAGTTTGGCTTCAAGATTTTGCATTACATTAAGACAAAACTGAAGATACAATCTTATTAGACACAAGCAAATTTTCTCTCACTTGTGGTACAGAATGGTTTATTTTCTTTGTTATTACGTTGGAAACAAAACTGATCATTGCTTAGATAAGCAAGTATGTTCATGGGTTATAAACTCCCAAATATGATTTGAAATTTCAGTAGTTTTCCAGAAATGTATGGAGAGTGCCTTTCCCTGACTTTCTCACATTAAAAGGAAATGAACACTACTATAACTATTTTTACTTAGTTTCAAGGCTATAGATTGCACAGTTTTAGCCCCATGCAACTGGAGAAGGCTATAGAGTAGATTCAGATGGTGCCTGAGAATCAGGTGATGTAGAGGACCAATCCTGCTATGGTAAGTATTCAAATTCCCTGTGCAGGAAATGAAGAGAGGTAACACTTTAGAAGTTTTTGTTCAAAAGGAGGTGGAAGGACTTAACTTTATTGAATCCCATGATAAAAGTAAATTTTATCTCTTGTAAATTCACATATTAATTATTAGATATCCTTGAACTAATCTCTTGTCTACCAGAAGAGACTTACATGATCCTAGATTCCTTTCTCAGGATGAGAGGAATCACAGCTTCAAGGTGACCCTTTGATCCTGAGGGCTCAGTCGATCAGGCCATGCTGAGGCTGGTTTGACCTTTTGAGATGGCCTAAGGCATCTGCCAGGAGCTGGCAGAAACAATACAGAACATGGCTGAGGAGGTCACTGCCTCCCTGTAGCACCAGAAAGGGACAGGTGTTTCAGACCATCCTGGTGAAACCATGTAGCCTTGAAACAAGGCATAGCCATGGCTAAAGTGGCTCTTACTGGCTTTGCACTGAGTTTTCAAGCCCTCCAGAGTGGCACTCCTCAGACTGGCTGTCAGAATGTTTCTTTACTTGCCTGCAGCTTTGTTTTGCTCAGTTCAGCTATGACAAGAGGGTTTTTTACAAAGATTATGGCAAGTGGGGTTTAATTTCATTTATCTTTGCATGAGACAACAACAGTTTTATATAGATAGCAGTAACAAGCAGTTATTCCATGTAGCATGAGATATTTATGACTCTAAGACGATGTAGTGAAATAGAGGCATAGTGCAAGAGCAGAGACCTGTAGACACAGGGTGTGGTTTAGAGGAAACACAGGCATGGGATGCCAAAGGACAGGGCACAGGGTTGGTACTGGAGACCCCATAGCTATAACCAATGGATCCATGGTGTCGTGGGTTTACCCAGGAAGAGTCAGTCTTGCAAGTGACCTATGGTGCAGGAAGCAGTACACCTTGCTTCCTGGGAAACAGAGCCAGTGACCAGCTAGTTTTGAGTATTGATGAATGTATAATCCAATTAAAAGTTGTTCCGCCTCCAGGGAAAAAAAACATATTTAAGAGAGATACACCTGAGAAAAAACCCCTTTTTTCCTGTCCTGTTGCTGCCAGAGAAGCAAGTCCTGTGCTTCTCTCTCTGGTAAGACTGGGCCCTTTGCCCTTCCCAC
>VZTJ01004196.1:340045-479619 GCA_013397795.1 Orthonyx spaldingii
GGAAAGCTACTGGTGTGGGAGGGACGTTCCACAACAAGCAGAGATCTTTTTCTCCTGGGCGGCTGCTAGTTGTGAGGCTGAAAACCATAAGAACTGTATTCCTTGAGAAGTCAACGTGGTAAAGCAGAAGAAAACTCCTCTCCCTAAATGAACTAAAGAAAGACTAATTTAGAAGTGGTAAACTGACTGAAAGTCAAAGTGTTGTTTTTTTGTATTGTCATTGAAAAAATGGAGAGGTGGGAAGAGCAAAAGTGTTCTGATGGTTTTGTTCTGGTTCTTAATTTTTTTCCTTCCTTTTAAGTCTGTTAATAAACTTTCTTTATATTCTTTAAAGTTTGAGCCTGCTTTACCTACTCCTAATCCTTATCTCATAGCAAAATTAAATAAAATTTGGCAAGTGTGCTGGCATTTAGCCAAAAAACTCAAGTGAACGAACTCAAACCACTACATGAAATCGGTGTTTCCGCCCGGTTTCGAACCGAACTAGTACACATGGTCTTTGAAGAAATGGAGCTCTGGACCAGGACAAAACTGTTTTTATGGGTAACAAAGAGAATCAAGTGGTAGCATGTGACATATGTAAATGGCACCACATATATTAGATTCAGATGTAATCTGGAGCAACAGATGAATGAAGAGCAAAGTCATAAAAGCATGTTAGCAAACATAATGATGACAAAGTGAATCCTGAAGGGAGAAAGAATAAAGCATCAATGTCATATTCCTCTCTTTGAAGGACCCCAGATGCTGATAATCCAGCACAATCCCTCTTCTGCAGTCTGAAATTGTCAGTTTTAAGACCCATACAAACAGTGGAAGGCTGAGTATGCAATTATAAAAAGAGGTAAAAACTACATAACTTCCTCTTTTACATAATATTTAGATTAGGAAAATGCTGAAATTTATCATGAAGTTATATATTTCTTGCTTTTTCCTAAGAGTCACAGAGGTAATTGATCACAATATAAATCTTTATTTTCTAAATTAATTTTTTATTTGTTATGGAGTACATATAACCAGTAGAAAACAGAGAAATACAAGCTGCTATTATCTGTAATTTTGTGATGTTTTTCTGAAAACAATCTGATTGTGTTTAGTGTAACAATTCAATTTTGCATGTAGATAATACAAAGTCAAGCTATGTTTACAGCTATATCCGTGGAATTCAGTAGTATCACAAATGTCTGAAGGAAGGAGATGGCCCATGCTAATTTCCAGTCTGCTATTGCTCTGAAACGAATATTACCCTATTTTTTATAGCTTTCTAAAAATATACATGACAAGCAACTTTTATGCTTCGAGATGATGTTGCTTTTTACCTTTTTGAAAGCCTGGTATTCCGTATTTTTTCAGTAGATAAGACTGTGATTTTATATATAGATATATATTTTTTTTTAATACAGAGGGTGAAATGCACAGGTTTCATGAACACTTCTGTCTGCCAAAAAGCAGGGAGGTAAACAGACATGAAAAATGTTTTTAACAGCCATAACAAAGGTGTTAGTTATACTTATAAATAAAGTGAACTAAAAGTAAACAGGAAAACATATTCTATACATTACTGATCCCCTAAAGACAGACACAGGGGACAAAGAAGAGAAATGACTCATGGTAAGGCATGCTGATGTATGTATTGAGCAGTGTGTTTTTGCCCATCAGCAAAAGAGATCTCTTATACACTTTCATGTGTGGCATGTGTATGTATAAAATCAGATTTTACTATGATTTTTTTAATGGCCATATCCTGCTTTAGATACTGAAGCATGAATCCTCACATGTAATGCAGTTATGAAAACAACTTTGCAGTATGCTTTTATATTATTCAAGTGTTTTGTTGTCCCTGATGTTGTGTCTAGCTGCTATAAATGTGTGGCTAAAATTCCATGAGCACTATGGCCATACCATCTATTGTACCAGTGACATTGTCTTTGAAGATGCAAGGTGAACTGGATCAAGGAGACCCTTTGAGTCAGAAATACCCTGATCAGTTTCACTGCGTGATCCTGTAAACTCTTGTACCAGTACAAATGGGAAAGACAGTGACATTGAGAGGAACAGGAAAATCAGAAACTGCCACAGAGAAAGACCTCCATGTGACTTACATTCAAGAGACTAACAATTGATTTGGACTGCTTGACAAACCTGGAGAGGCTTCGTTGTGACACCTAAATTAGGAATGCACAGCAGATGATGGCACAGCCCTCTGCACTGCTAGGGGTGATGAGATGCATTGACCGAGTCCTCCCAGCCACAGAAGCTCAGCATGAGCTTCCTTCTCAATGTGAACTGGAAAAGAGCCTCATGGGGTACCATGTATATTGTCTCTAGTAGTTCACATTAAAAAGTACTAAAATAAAGCAAAAGATAAAGTTTCTAACTGTCAGATATGCACATATTGTCTTGCAAAATTTGTTCATGTACCACCAGGAGGAAAGAATTAAAACTCAATATCTTGCTGAGATTTTCAAGAAGAAAATCTGGATTTTTCTAGTCATATTAGCTTTTTTAGTGTAATGTAGTTAGAAATATCTTTTATTTCAATTCCTGTTATAACCAGTTGTGACTCAGAGCACATAGAAAAGCACACCATTTTCTAAATATGATTAATGCTTACACAATTGTTTCAAAGTACAACTGAATATAAAAAAAAAACAGATATAGCTTTGACTATATATTTTAATTCATTAGCCTGAGAAATAATAAGGTTAATCAGAAATGTTCAATAAGTTGATCTAAACTCTGTTATAATCTGAACAAGAATATTATCTTAGCATGTAAACATACAGGTACAGAGTAATAAAGAAGTTATATGTGCATCTATCTATCTATAGAAAGAAATACAAAGATAACCTTTTACATAGCTCATCTTTCATTAGTCATGAAAAGAACAATTATATTTGCTTTCCAAGGCAACAGGTGCTTTTCGTTCTCTTTCACCAGCTACACATAGGAAAAGCTGTCACCTTGAAATGCTTATTTAAAGTGCTAGGACGACATTAGTTATGAGAGTAAGTACTCCAGTCAGTACCTTGTCCCCAGGAGATTCAAGTACATTTAAAAACACAGGTACATCTACAGAAAATAGAAATGGACAGCCAAGAATTATAGAATCGTTTAGGTTGGAAAAGAACCTTAAGGTCTGAGTCCAACTGTTAACCCAGCACTGCCAAGTCCACACTAAACCATGTCCCTAAGTGTCACATCTACGTCTTTTAAATACCTCTGGGGATAGTGATTCCACCACCTCCCTGGGCAGTCCATTCCAATGTTTAACAACCCTTTCCATGAAGAAATTCCTCCTGATATACAATCTGAACCTTCCCTGGCACAGCCTGAGTCTGTGTCCTTTCATTCTGTCGCTTGTTGCCTGGGAGAAGAGGCTGACCCCCACCTTCCTACAAGCTCTTTTCTGCTATTTGTAGTGTGATAAGGTCTCCTCTGAGCCTCCTTTCCTCTACGCTAAATAATCCCAGCTCCTTCAGACAGTCCAGAGCCTTCACCAGCTCCGTTGCTCTTCTCTGGACACACTATGGCACCTCAATCTTTCTTGATTGACCTCGGGCTTTCTGAATAACCAGTAATGGACAATGATCTGAGGGCTGTACCCGGGGAGATAGCAGACTTCCCTAAGAAATGGGTATATGCTACCTATAGGGCTTCACTTGATCTCAGGGTAGAAGAAGAATATCTTGATTTTACCAAATAAAAATATTATGCATTCCTGAAATGTTGTATTTTTCAGAACTATTCTTTTCCTGGAATTTTATTGTAAGTAACCAGACTGATCTCTTTTCCTCTAAGAAATTATTCCTTACAAAGCTCTCTTACCTTGTGATTGCTATTAAAAAAAAAACCAAAACAACCAAACTGTACTGAGGCCAGTTACACAACTCTAACATTGATATCCATTGCAATTTTAGTATGATCAGCTTTAGAGTGAGCGTCCATCTGAGAAATAGTGCACTTTGAGTAAAGCATTCCTGCTTTAGACTGTAATAGTTACAACACATGAAGAGATTATTTAAAAGTGGGCAAAATAAAGCAAAAATCTTACTTATCAGATGTTCTGGGAAATATGGAGAAAATTTAGACTGTTAAAAACTCTCCAGTATAAACAAATGAAAGGAAACAGAGGAAACAAGACCTACATGTAATTTCTTCGATCATCTGGGGAGCTCAGAGGCAGCCCTGTGCAGCCTGTGTGACCTGATGTTGGGAAAAGCTTCTGCATGCTTAGGCAATTGACCCAGATTGACTCACATGCATACTGTGTACGGTCTATCACTTTATGTGGATACAGGTGATTTTATACTCAATTGCCGCAATCTCCAACTTAAACTTTTTTTTCCCTGTTTCTCATCTTGACTTCTCTAAAGCATTCTTCATCTTTCTGCTCAGTGATCTTTCTCTTTTCATTGTTCACTTTAGCACAGCAACATGGGGGTTTTTTTTGTTTTTTAGAGGGTTTTTCTTCCTACCTTCCAAACATGGGGCTGTACAACATTCTGCAGGTTTCCACAGTTTCACGCAATGATACCTCCCTTGCAAAGTGATCTTGGGACAGACCATCAAAGAGTCTTGCCACCCTTCTCCTTGCTCTGAACTATTTTAATGATTATATGATAGTTCTTTAAGAAACTAGAATATTTCTTTGTAGCATGGTAGATTTAATGAAAAAAACCTAATGCAGCCTGGCAGATGTATGAGTCTGAGCAATGATGTGGAGTGCGTGGTGATGCCTAGAGATAGATGGAAGAGCAGGGCGAATGAAGTCTCATGGCAGAGTAGTGAGTGAGAAATCTCCAGACCTGCCACTATTATTCATATTGCTATTAGTTTGTTCAAATTTGTTCCTGGGAAGGATAGACCTAATTTTCCACTCTAAAAGGAATCTTAGAAATTATTCTGTGTAGGTACAGTGTGGAAGATAATGGGAACAGGCCAAGAAAAAAAAAAGAGAGGAGTGTTACAGACTAGTCATTCACATATACCTGAGGAGGTTTTAGGACTAATTACTACCAGTATTTGAAAATGAGACTTACGTTGCCTAGATTTTATAGAATGAACTACTATTTCTTGACTACCTGCATTTGTAGGGTCTTGAAAAACACAGAAAAGTTAGGAATGGAAACAAAGTGCTTCAGGATATAAATAAAATTCTAAGGAATGACTAATTGTGGAATTTTTTCTGCATTTCTGTGTGTCCTTTCAAAACTTTATTCCATTTGCATTGAAGTGACTGATACTGGTCATTGTTCAAAAAAAAGTTGCTGAACTGGATTGATTACTAATGTGAGTTGACATAACAAAGGAACAGAAAGAAATTACATTTTCTTTCCCTGAATTACCAATGTTGTAATTTCAAGCAAACAAGACAAGTGAATTTGAAAGACTGATTTACAAAATCTGCAAAGGAAAAAAAGAGGTCAAGAAAAATGTACACACTGGCACACATGCCTATTAGTGATGTTTATCTGGGCATGGAATTGCTCATAGGAATGTTCACTTGCTTTTCTAACTTTTATATTTGTTTATCTATTTCTTATACTGTATGTTATACTGTGTGTGTTAATGACTAACATATATGCTTGAGAACAAAAATATTTATGTATGTTTCTGTATATTAGTCTCATGTAAGAGTAACCTTTCTGTCTAGGAAGAGTAACCTTTTTGTCTAGGAAGAATTCTAGTTACCCTATGAATACATACAATACTGTACAGGTTTTTTTTTTTTTTTCCTCTTGTAAAAGATTCTAAAGGAGAAATAACTACAAAATATTCTTGAATACTTTCTGGTTGAAATGCCATGGGAATTAGTCATGGCAGAACAATCAAATTTTATAACAATAATACATAATGTACCATTAGTACTGCAGAACACTTTTGCTTGCCTCATTTTATGAAGCAGAAGAACTTAAGTTGGGATTCTTGTGATTCAGGTTTGCATTCATGTGTAACCACTGCAAACAGGTATTGAAGCTACCAATAATATTGATGGAGTTTTAGTGTAGGATTCATTGGCCCACATGTGAATGTCTAGATCTGTTTGAGATAAAGAAGGATGTCTCCCTTAGCTGCCAGCTGCCACTCCCCATGGCTCCCATTTAAGGAAGCCTCTTGAACATCCCATAAATCCTGCATCATATATGCCAGTCCCGTGAGGATGTCTTGGATACTCCAACAAATTTTATGTGGTACCAGTCATCTATTTTTGGGCAACTGAGTTGCTTTTTAAGATGTCTTTCTTCACATGAGCTGAAAAATGCACTGGGCTTCACTGCGTGTTTTAACAAAGGGCTGTGGTCACTAGCCTGGAGAAAGACCTGAGGCCATTCAGAACAGTAGTGGACACCAGGTGGGGTTTTTAAGCATCACAACTGGCCCTCATTGTTGGTATTTTAGCAATTGAATCCAATGACTACAGTTACAGCTTAGAAATATAGAGCATATATATAAATATGTGTATGTAGATATATAGATTGATACCATAATCCAACATTTAATCTTAACCTTGCCGTTAACCCTAGATAAAATGGAGCTATCATATACATATATAGTATTTAATATATAGTTTTCCTGAAATATAAAAATTAATTCTGAATTCAGAGGGACCCTGGCAGACTGAAGAATTGGCTTGATAGGAATCTCAGAAAATTCAAGAACGGGAAATGCCAGATCCTCCTGCTGGAGAGGAATAACCCCATGCACCAGTACAGGTTGGTGCCTTCTGGGTGAAAAACAGCTTTGCAGAGAAGGGCCTTGTGGTCCTAATGGACACCAAGCTGAAAAAGAGCCCACACTATGCCCTTGCAGGAAAGACAACTGCCTTCTCTGCTGAATCAAGAAAAAAGCCAGCAGGTCAAAGGAGGTGATCCTTCCTCTCTGTTCTGCACTAGTGAGACACATCTACACTGCTATGTTCAGGTCTGGGCTCTCAAGGACAATGACAAGTGAGACATGGACATAGCGGACGGAGTCCTGCAAAGGGCCATGAAGATTTTTAAGTTATGGGAACAAATCTTGTACAAGGAGTGGCTGAGACAGCTGGGTTTGTTTGGCTTGGAGAAGAGAAGATGCAGAGTGGGATCTTTTGAAAATGTATAAATACCTGATACGGGGAGCAAAGAAGATGCAGTCAAGCTCTTGTCCATGGTGCCCAGTGATAGGACTCAGTGGGCACAATGGCAAGAGACACAAACTGGAATACAATAGCTAAAAAATATCTGCTAGGAGTGCTTCAGCACTGGAACAGTTAGGCCAGGGAGTCAGTAGAGTCTCCATCCTTGGAGACATTCCAGTATGAATAGAACATGGCCTTAGGCAACTTGCATGGAGTGTGTCTGCTATGAGCACCAGATGATTCCCAGAGACCCTTTCAAACTTGGTAATGCTCTCTTTTTTTACAAGCTGCTGTTAAGAGAAAGATTATCATAGACAACTCATTTTTAACATAAAGTATTAAAAAAGAAAACATGACTTTTTGTGACTATACAGGTGTTTTAAAAAAAACCACAGGTAAAATATTACACAAAACTCTTTGTTAATATTCAGGGCTAAGATCAGTGGCTGATCTTATACAAGATACTATAACTATTGCTATATTCACCAGATCCCTTATTCCAGGCTTGTAAGTGGGGATAAATAGATGGCAATGAGATACATATATCAAGCCAGAAATAAGCAGTTACCAAAGACCGAGAAACAGTATTACCAAACTAATCAGCATAAATGTCATATAATCAGCCATTTCTGTACATCCTGCTCCAGTTGTGTCTAAAGTGCTGCCATCGTTGGTTTGATGGATTTGCTTTACGTCACTGAGGTTCGTCTTGTCTGGCATCCCTGCTGAGACAAATAAGAAAATACAGTATGATGCATGCCTTGTCACTACTGGCAACATATTATAGCTAGAACAAATTTAAATATCCTCAGCACACAGACTGTCACAGTTTGGTTTCTAATTCTCATGTTACTGCCAAATTCAAAATCCTATATAATTGCATCTAGAAACATGCACTCTACTATATGGCTATTCATCGTTGAACTCAGTTCTGAGGTCTGCCAGCTCTGAACAAAGTTGTTCTTGTAGAAATATATCTCAACAAACATTTGCAGGCTGAAGTGAACAGTTTTGCAAGTCCCAGTAGTACCTAAAAGTCTACTGCTCACATCTTTCTTGGATTTGAAGAAAAAAGGAAATAATTTAATGTGAAATTGCTTGTGTCTGGGCCCCAGTATTATTGCAAAATAATGTATAACTCATGGAAGGTATGCAGTAAAATACAGTTGTTGCTATATAAAACCTCCATTTTGGCACAATTTAAACAGACTTTACAACATTGTAAGGAAAAATTCTAAAGCTAACTTTTAACAGGAACTCTTTTACTGAGTTCCCAGCTGAATATTTATACTTTTTTTTTTACCAGGGTAAATATTTCTCCACCTCAAAACAGTACTTTGTATGGAGCAAGGATATAATCATCCGTTATATTTCCTCTGCCTGGTTAAACATAGGAAACAGAAGGTCTTGGAGACACACTGAAATTTGGTAGCATTGTCAGCTGCTTGTATCTGCTACGCATACTTGTAGACTGTCTTATTCCATATAATAACTTGTGGCATGCCACTACCAATCAAAATTAACAAGTCTAAATTCAGTGTTATTACATACAACAAATATTGACATTGTAATTACACTGAGACTGAAAAAAGCTTCATATAAAGCAAAGTCAATATTTATGTAATTAGGTCAATACATATATAATTCAGAAGGTAAACTCTACTGCTGGAGCAGCAGCATTAGAAAGAAGCTCAGCTCTACTGAGCTGATATATTGATTTTACAGTTTGAGTTTCTGCATCAGTATTCATTGTTTGGATGCTTCTCTCCTTTCTGTATCATTAGGAAAGATGAATAAACTAGTGAATCTTTTTTTTATTGTTATTCAAAGGGACTATGAGGAAGTACAAATATTTTAGTCATGGTGTTATCTTCTTTTTTAAGCTGGTTTAACAGAAGCTGCAGAGGATAATCATTCTTAAAAAGAACAACTTTTTTTGGTACTTGCATTAAAAGTACACTTTTCTGTAAAAGCAGCTTGAAAGCTACTTTTTGTGAACTTCTGCTCTATGTACTCAAATATACTTCCTGCAGCCTTGAAGAAAAGCATTATGGGAAGAGTCAGCTAAAGTCAAACATGCTGTCTGAAAAAACCTGCTGGATGCTCTCTGAAAAAAACCTGCTAGAAGGAATTTGTCTTCTGCGCTGCTGTACTGAGCAGCATATCCTGCTATTTTGTGTGGATTTATCAACCCAGTTCTCTTGCCTGGAATTTGTGAAAATTAGCTGTATGAGTACAATGCAAGTGAACACACAAGAAAGAAGAGTGACAAGAGATGTTGAGAAGGAGGGAACACAACTTTTCCTCATCATGTACATTCAGTAACCTATCTGAAAAAACAACAGTCACTCAATGCTTCACTGAAAGCATTTTGAGTGGATCATCACTATCAGGGTATATCAAGGATTTTTTTCAGGGAAGTTTTTTTAAGTAGAACAAAAGCAAAAAAAAATTGGTTTGCATAATTTCTTCAGAGTTTTAATGAGGTCTTCTCATCTTTAAAAAGACTAATTTCAATAGATAGTGAAAAATTCAGCTCTTGCCTACACAACAAAGCAGTTTAGCAAGTGTTATAGGTACAACAAAGTAGATTTTTCCCAGTGTATTTACAGATACATTATCACAGTAGTGAAAGATATGGCCTTATGCAGGATATCAATTATAAAAGCTAATTAACATAAAAATGAAAAATATTCTTAGATCTTGCAGTTGAAGAAATACCCAGCTTCAGCTGACTGTGTTTTCCATCTGAAGACAATGTGACTAGATATTAATTAATGACTGGACAGTCAGGTGTAATTTCTAGTGAAAATTTAACTTACAGTATTATGGAAAATAGAGATTTCTTTTGATGGGAACTTTTTCTTTTCTTTCCAGCCTCAGATGAGAACTGCAGACTTCAGAAGTTCCCATGAAAGCAGTGTTATTAAAAAACGTTCAGACCTAGCAATATATTTTCCTTTGATTAGTCAAAATGCCATAAATCATTATATATAATCTCTGATCTTAAATGAATACACTGTTAGAATTGTAGTGTAATCATACCACAAACCTTTCACCTATTCAGCCCCATAAGTCTATGCCACAACTTTGACTTCATTGAAATAAGAAGTCCAAAAAATATGTATAATAATCATCTGGTGAAAAAATAACTGAAAAGAAAAACACTCCTTTAAAATAGCCTATTTGAACAGAACTATGTTGTGTTGCTGGGGTTTTTTTAGGTAATTCTAATAAGTGTAACTATAGATTTAATTAATACACCTAGACTATCCTTTCAATTTAAATTAGTAGGTTCTGTTGCCCATTATGCATCAGGATTTAAACATATATACTACCTTTCATATATCATAATCAGTAACAGAAGTGATCCTTTCATCTAAGTGAATTTAACTTCCATAGTTCACATCATATTTGCAATGAGAACTACCCAAACATTTGTAACAGAACAGACCAGAAATAAAGCAAACTTCTTTGGTTTTATTCTCCTAACATGTCTGAAGCTGGAATTATGTTACAAAAAAGCCATTTAAGTTTCCCAGGTATTTCAAATTATCTCTGATAAATGTCTAGTTTAGTATTGAAATCATTTTATAACTAATATTTTGACTGTAAAAATAGTAAAATTCAGAAGTCTTGTCTGAGATTCAGAGGGATTTTTTTCCGATGAAATTTATAATTTCAGCAGAGCAGAAGATAAATAGCTTGGGAATTAAAACCCAAATATCATGTTTGCATAAGTCAACATAAAGGAAAGCTGACAAATATGTCCCGAACATCAGTTCTGAAACTTTGTAAATAGCTGCAATTTAAAGTATTGTCCTGTTCTGGTTTAGAAAAAAAAATCAGCAGAAAAATTTCACCAAACACTATGGTTAATATTACAGCATCTCATTATAGTATAACAGCTACAGAGTATTTCTAAAGCTTTTTAGCAAGTTCTAAACATATTTAAATCTTGTGAGAGGTAATGGTACTGGCAGCTTTGAGAGCTGACCTGTTGTGTTATCCAGAATACCTACAGCAACAATGGAATTTCCTTCCAATATTCAGCAAGAACCTTTAGCTTTGATTTGAAAAGTCAAACCTATAGTCATAGGAGGTTTTCATTTGACATGCAAGTTTTCTACTGAGGTTGTCAAAATATTACAAAAATGGGCTATGACTTTAGAGGAGTAGATGCTTGCCTAGGAAGAGCCATGCTGGGACTTTAATAATTTTAAAGGTTTTAAGCAGAACATCCTCTGACAATGGCCTACGTTGAACCCAAACCAGAGAGTGTTTGTGTGAGAGTAGTCTAACCCTAACCACCTTGCTGTATTATCTTCTGTCTGCTGAGCAGCATATAACAGAACTAGCACAGGTTTTCAAGGGAAACTGAAGGTGCTAAATGAGCTTCTGTCGACATCACCTTGGACACAAACCCAGACAAAGATTTAGAGAAGAGGAAGAACTGGATTTCTCTTTGTGTAACATTCTTATGATGTTCTGGAAGGTTCAAAATACATCCTTTATGGAATCAGAATTTTCTATGAGCCTCAAATATGAGGAAAAATTTGATTTTTAATGAATGGTACACTGTTTCAGACAGGAAAAAATGTGGAATATTGCTTTTAAAAGACAGCACTGTGAAGTTGTAGGCAAAATCCGTCTTAGAAGAAAAAATATTTAAATCATATGTAATTGAAATTTCAGGATCTTTTAAAACATGAACTGTGGAGTAAAACACTGATAATTAGCTGAAATTCTGCCCCTAAATTTATGAGAAGGATCATGAAGAAGCATTAATTTATTAAAAAAAAAAAATAAGAAAGGAAAAAAGGAGAAAAATAAATATTTGCTTTGCATTACCTTGCATTTTCATTTCATAAATTGACATATTAGTTCCCAAAACTTTTTATTTGATTGGTCAGTGTTTTGCCATCTGTAATTTTTAAAGCTTCTAATGGATGTCTCCTCCTTTTACATCACTGGAGTTTTTTTGACAGGTTTTATTCCTAACTACCCAATATCATGAAAATGTTTCAAAATATAGCCATGCTGACTAAATCACAGAGCTGTGCTTAAATACCTTAGAAATACTTCAGTTTATACATAGTGTTTCCTATGAAAACTTCCATTTGGTACTTTAAAAATATTTATATATATTCCTCTACTGAACAGTAGCTATATGTGAAAAGAAAATTCTGAGTATATGTCAGATCATTCTCCAGCTAGTGTATTACTCTTAAAAAATGTCACAAAATAATTATGAGTATCCACTCCTTAGCAAGAAAAGTAGAAACAGTGGACTACATCTATCATTATTATTCAAAGACTCTTCCATGTGAAGTTCATGTGGTGTTGGCCGTGAAGTCTTAAAGAGGGGAGGAAAAGATGTGTGAAAACTCTCTTATGAGAGAAAAGGACTAATTTCTGGAGGTTGCTTTCATGCTTTTATGACTGCATCCATACTTGGAAAACCTAGGGGATGTCCCTACATATGCTATATGTCCTTTATATAGTACACATAGAGCAGTGTGTGTATTCATCCTCTTCAGGAAGTATGTTTTCATGATGTAATGCAAATTTTGTACTCTCCATTACACAGTTTAAGTGAAATGGAAAAGAGCAGTGTCATTGGAATGGATGATTGCAGAGGTTTCTCCCAACCTCAACAATTCTGAGATTCTATGTGTTAAATGTTTCACAGTTCAGCACTAGTCACGAACAAACAAACAAAAACCCCACTGGATTTCATTAACACAAAGTACAGAGGGAACGAACCTACATTGCTTTGCCATTCTTTGACTACATAGTGAGAGATATATGATATATTTCTGCTGAGAATTGAGTCAGGAATCAACCTAGAGAGAAATTTATCTTTGCTTTATTTTGTATAGTTTTCATTCAGTGAAGGAGAAATTAACAGTTGATCTACAGAAGCTAACGAAATGTCACAATTTTCAAGCATTTTTCCAATGAAACTTTGGGGAACTTTAGGCTTTACTTTTAAATGAAATTAAATCATATAGCATTAAACATGTGTTTGCCATATATGAATTATAAATCAGCTTACTCAGGTGAATTTCTTGATACTTCAAACTTGTCTTTCAGTGAAGCTTCATTTGCCACAAGATTCATGACAACACAACAGAGGATTTAACTTTATTCACTTAGAACAAATGAGACTTTTTCATTATGCAACCTACTGTTACATAAGTGTTGCCCTATCAATGAAACCAATGAATTACACAGGAAACAGACTTCACTGATAATAAAATTGCATAATGTAAAATGTATTTATTCCTATCAACTTGTGTCTTTCTGTTTAAGGTCTAAAATCTTAATTTGGGTGCAGTCTTATTGTGTCAAAGGTTTGAAACCAAAATTGATAGATTTTGCCAAAACAGTAATATCTCTGCTTCTTTATTTGTGTCTGCCCATAACTCTTGCCTGATGTTTTGAGGTGGGAGGAAAATAAATATAGGGAAAAATTAAAATAATCAGCCCATTGGGACCCCAAAATTATGGCATCCATTGATTAATGTGTGTCTTGGACCATAGAGAAATTGATTCTCTTCCTAGAATCAATGATTCTCATAAAGTCTTCTACGCCACTTTGCCTTATTCAAGAAGGAACCAAAACAAAAGCAAAGAAAACCTAAAATTAAAAGAAAACCCAACAAACTAAAAATGTGTTTACACTTTCTGAATTGTATGAGATCACTTTTGAATATGAAGGTCAGAGTCCCTAGAATACATCCAATAAGAACAATTCCGTACACTCTTTTTTAAATCACACATAAGCTCATACTTCAGCAGAGTAAAATTTTGGCTGTTTGCTGTGTTGTTTAGATGGTTCAGTTTGTGTCAGAAACGTTAAGCAAGTGTGAGTACCATCCCAAATACAGCAGAAAGTAACATTATGCTGATGCTGAAGTGATGAGCTTCAGAAGACAATAAGAGATAGTATGTAAGGGGCAAACTATCCCACTTAGTTCTTGATATCTGTAGAGTCTACATTTGGGTTCTTTTGGTTAAATGTAACTGCCTACAGACATTTTAGATGTAGGGAAGTGAAGTATCATATTTGGCATACAGCTGCTTGTCCAAAAGGAACCTGATTCTTATAAAACCCTTTAAGGATGTCTTGGACATCTTAGAGCATGTCCAGTGACTTTTCACCCTTCTATTTGACAACTGAATCAAAGTTAGTTACAGCAGCTTGCATAACAGTGAATGTAGAGAAATAAGGAAATTCAGAAGAAGGAGGTGGAATACTCAGATGTAGATATTTGGTCTGAACTTGAATAGACAAACCCTACACTGAGTCACATAACGGGTTCAACACTGAGTGACCAGTGAATGCTTTCCAATACGTCCCCTACCATCATGCTTTATATCTTTGATGGAAAACTAAAACTAAATGTTGAATCATGTAGCTGTGACAAATGGATTACATTTTAGAAATTCTAGGTAGGAAAATAAAAAATAAATAATTTAAAAAAAGCAAAATATTGATCAAGTTCATATTTTTCCACCTGTAGTAGTACATTTTCACTTTTACACCTAAACCCCTGCCTTTAATCAATTTTAGTTTCAATATCTGGTGTTGAAGGGCAGGATCAAGGGCTGTATACTGCCATGAAAGTAGTCAATATCTGATGTGTGCAAACATTTATGAGAAGCCAGTACTTCATGAAAGTGTTTCCTGTTAAAGTACAGAAAGCGTCGTTGAAGCTACATTTACATAGTTAAATATGTGTCCTAGAAGGAGATCCTTCAGGCAAAGTGGTGTTGAGTGGCTTATGTCTGCTGTGCTCAGGGACAGAAATACCTAGAAAAAATGCTAAACAAATCTCCTCTACATGGTACAATGCCTTGCATCTCTTTTAAGCCACACACAGTGATCTCCCAGGCTCAGAGATCCCGTTATCATTTTGTTTGTTTGTTTTTAGTTCAAAGTGTCCGAAATAAATATGAGGGCTGTACTGCAACCCACCAGGTGGTGTTATTCTAATATGAAACTGAAGGAATGCATTACAAGCTCTTGGATATGAAATCCAGGCATGGGAAAGTGTTTTGAAAATAAAAAGCCTGCTGCTGAGGGACTCTCCAAGCCTTCAGCCGTCTGGTTTGTGTTGCCTTTTGGAAGCAGTCCTTGGAATGAATTATCCACAGAACTTGAAATTTATTTTGGAGTGGCCAAGATAATTTTCCTTAATGCTCAGCCATGGAGTGAACAAACGTCCACGCAATATGGGTAAGAAGAACTAAAACCAGGAGACAACTCACAAGCTTGAAGACGTAGACATAGCCAGTGAAATCACTTCATTTTGGAGTGTTGCTTAGTATCATAGGAAGGTTCTATAATGTGATATAAAATCTAGCAGCAAATTCTCAATGTCTTCATAAGTCTTACCCCTGCAATTGGTCACTCATTTCTTTCAGTGAAATGCAGTCATTGATTGAGTTTTCATGGCTATTCCTAAGAAAAATAGCCCATGAAATCTGTATCAGATCCTAAGGAGAGCTCTGATTATTCGTACCAAATAGCTGAACCCAAGCTGTATGCCACAAGTTGATGTGGAACAGAGAGATCATATTGACTTAGAAGCCAAGCCAACTGCATAAACACTGATGAAATTTTCTGCAATATGTAATACGTACTTATTTAGAGGAAATAATTTGATCTAAAATCCTCCTTTTTTACTTGGTATATCCTAACAATCATTGTAATAATACACAAACCAACACAAATCGCAATTTTAACTGTACAGGGAATATCAAGATGCAAGTAATCTCACATGCAAACAAAGGAGTAGTATTACTTTTATTGTTAGAAACCAATTAAGAAACCTGCCTAATGGTATTAGCTAAGAAAATTCTGCATGGTTAACAATATATTAAGAAATGAATCCAACATATCATGTTTAACTTTGCATATTTTATGAAATCTGTATACACAAGAAAGAGAGTGTAACCAACGATCTTAATGTAAGTCTGGCAAGTCATTTTAGCTAAAAGAGCAGCAGACATTAAGTCTCTAGTCCAGTATTTGAAAGTTTTCTTTTAAAGCTGACAGTGACATTTGTTTCACATTATACATTAATGAACTCAGTATTTCCATTGAGAAAACAAAGCTTTTATGAGTTAATGTAATACAAACAAATGGTGTCACAAACCAAAACATTTCCATTTGTTTCACATTCTTAAGAATCAGAAAGTGATAACATTATTTGTTGAAATAGCTAATATGTACTTTAAAAACTTGTAGGTCAGTTTTAGCATAAATAGCATATATGTTAAAACTATATAGCTAAAATATCAAGTATTAGGTGTCTAAAAGACTTGGGTTTATTTTTCATGTAGAGACTAAACATAACTATGTCTGAGGTAGAGAGAACCACAGTAACCTTCATTAGATCTATTCCTATTGCTTCCTTGGGCAATAGCTTCTAAATCCATGTTCATTATAAGACATGTTCATTATAACTTCAAGGCTCTAGGGTGCTGCAATCAGCATTGCCAATAATGTCTGTTTTAAATGAAGAAATCCATCTTTTCAATCCTTTTTACTATTGAAGGAGTTTTAACCTTTATCATTAACCTATGCTAAAGCTTTGTAATCAATAGAAAATTAAAATAAGGCTAACGTCCCATAAATCAAACTGTGTAAAAGTAAGCAAATTCTTCATTCTCTGAATTTTCATCTGATTAGTACTAGTTTCCTTCCTATGAGTCAGATGTCCAGATGTCCTATATAAATTACTGTCCTTTGAAAGAGTTTACCCATTATTCATTTATATTCCTTTTTTTTTCATTTTGCTGTAGGAGATTTATAATCAACAATTATGGTTTATATAAAGTTCCATATAGAAAAATAGAAGAAAGAGATGAATTTGAACTGAAACTCCTGAAATTAATGTGTGAACTCAGGTTGAGGAAGAATGTTACCAGTTAGGGTAAAAAATTAAAAAAATTAAATGTTTTCCTTTTTTTTTTTTTTAATCATTCAGATTCCCCTGATTTATGGCCCAATTTCACTGTAGCTGTTCATTATTCTAGTGTTTGTTTGGATGCTGTGTCTAAAATGAAAATAGCAAAAAACAAAAAAATCACTCTTTTCTGGAAAATAAATCTGAACTAAACCAATTTCTATTGTCAAGATGTTCAAGTAACTTAGTTGTTTTTTTAGGTCAGTCTACCTAGAATTGCAGTAATTCCACCCTCTGTTAAAAGAAACAGCTTATAGATTATCTTGCTCCTGAAAATATTGATACCTTAAGTAGTTCTAAAGTTTTGCTGAAAAGGAAATTTAATGACATATTTCTACAATTTAAAACTATTTAAGGGGAAACTTTTTACAGTCGTTTCCTTGTTATGCCTGCAGGTGGAAGACAATAAACTCACCTGTTGCCATGTAGTGGCACACCTAAGATCCCTCTTGAGAATCTGTTCCTAAAGGTGAGTAATCGTTGATTTTTCTTGATAAGTTGGTTTGACTGCATCTTGATCTCACTTTTAGAACCACCCCACAGTGGGATCTAGTATGTGTTGGCCAGAGGAAAAAGGACCATGCTGTTATACTGTGGAAAAGAACTTAAGCTGCCAGTTAATCATAACATTGTAAAACACCCAGAAACAGACTGAGAAAATGTAAAATCTGCTGTTGATATCTGACTCAATCCCACATCAAAGACTGGATTACTGATGAAAAAGGAAGTGTGGAGCAGTAAAGAAAGTAGATGTGCTTGTCTCTGTTCCTTCACTGTAAACAAAAGCACAGCTTGTCTCCTCATAAATAAAAATGCAACACAGAGATTCTCTTCAGTTGCTGCTTTCTCTTCCTCTCTAGGTTTACTTTTGGTTCCACAAGTCTTAACTCAGCTACTATGTTGAGAATATATCAAAAGCATAGGACTGAAAATAATCAGTTTTCAGATGTCTTCTTAGAAATACGTTTTCTAATCAGATTATGAAGTTTTAAAAACCACAGTTTTTCACAGAAATTTTTTCCTCTCTGATTTTTATTTCAGAGACAGTTCTTTCTGGCAGAGCATTTCAATTTCTTTCAGGCAAGATGAATGTCAGTGATAAATTCTGTGGTGCTTACTGATGAATATTGATCTGCATCCCTTAGTGTGCTTAGTGTTACGAAATGCCATAGGAAGTCTTGTATCTCAGTGCATCCCACACGTACAAGATCTTTCATCTGAAGTCACTAAAAATAAATAGTTAAACATCAAAATATATGTCTTCTTTAAGGTCAGAGATAACCACTGGGCAATTCAAAGAACAAACCTGATATCTGCAGCAGTTTTACCTCTCCCTAGGAAAGCTGACCTTGCAGAATTCATATCAATATGTAGGTTTCACACAAATATACAGCTCCAGTTCAACAACACATGAATAGTGTTGCATCTGTTTTGCTCTCAAGCATTCATCCCTTCTATTATCACAGAAAATAATGTGGTCTCACAGCCTAGCAAGGCTGACCATTGACTTGATTGGCTATGAGTGACAGACTGGTTGAAAGTAGTCACTAACAAAAGCAAGGTCTCAGTCTCCAGGCTAGCAGCAATGCAAGTAATGTAATGTGGGAAAGTGAAAAAGAAGTATTGAGGGAAAAAGATTACTTCTTTGTTTCCCAGATTGGTAGTGTGGACATTTGGGAAGCCAAAATAAAAAGAAAAGTACATAAGCCATGCCTGATCCTTTCTTCCAACTGAGTGCCCATCCATGTTACCTTACTTAATTAACGTAAACATAAACAAAGATATAGAACTGCTATTTTTGGTTAATTTGATAATTTAGATATATTTTCAAAACAGGATTTTAGTCACAACACAGCTCTTCAAAGAGAACAGGAATACAGATGGATGAGAAACAGCTGAACTTTCACAGTTTAAGTTTTTAGCCTGAAGATATTGATCCAAGAGAGAAAGAATTGAGTAAATAATGGATGAGGGTTGAAAAGCGAAGAGAAGAGAGAAAGGTGACCTCTATTTAAAGCAATTCTGTGCGGACTGTAAGTTGAAAACACTATAAGTTTGCAGTTAAGTTGAACTGTGCCATTGTCAGTGAAAAGGTATGTCAAAATGCTAAAGATGCTTTTTCCATGCATGGGTGAGTCATGGGAACAGAGGGTGAGCCATGGGAGCACTGTACCAACAGATCAAGACCACCTCCTCCACCACACTCCTGTTTCCTGCGAAGCCTGGACATGTGGCAAAAGAAGGGGAGATGATAACAGTGACCTTGGCAGACAACATACTCACGTTTTTCTTCTTCGATGAAGAAAAGGAAGATTGGATTCAGATCCTACAGACAGTGCAGCAGAGAAGGTTTTGCCAGAAGCCTGTACCCAAAAGCTTACAAATGTATGCCAGACTGAGAACAAAAATTCACATCCCAAAGTTTGTTATCCAGAAGTTTTTTTAAGTTGATGTGTCTACCTTAGCAGAAGTGTGATTTCTTGGGAAGTAATAAGGAGGGTAATCATTCCTGTTGAGAAAAACCTGGATATGAGGCAGTTTAAAGCATGGTAGCTCTTTGTGCCCTGAAACTGCTTTTTTTTTTAAGTCTTCTTCCAGAAAATGGCAGCTGAATAACGAGATGACTGCTTTACAGATCACCACAGGTTTGCTTTTCAGTCTGACACCAAGGACTTGTGATTTTATGGAGAGATTAAAAGTCCTGGCATAGGTTTGGGTGATTGTTCAAAATGGAGAAAGCAAGACCTGGTTCAAATTATAACTTACTTCAGGACTGTCTGTACTGCTAGAAATAGGTATCTGCTCAGGGCAATTGGATCTTTCTCTGTTGAGGGATTCCAAATGGCAGCTCTGAAGGAAATTAACGTAGATGTATGATGAAGAATTAGAGTGCCTGGCTCCCAAAGCAAAACCGGTAAATTCACTCTACAGTGAAAAAAGCCTACATCTTAGAAAAAGTGAATTAATTACCTAGATCTTCTCTTACACACTCAGTGTTAAAATCATTCCTTGTTTGCTCTAAAGCATTTGATTTTGGGAAGTTAGATTTAGTCAAGTTAGGTGGTTTTTGTTTTTTTTTTTTTTTTTGTATTTTGCCAATTATATACATACATTTAAAAGCTTTTGGCAAATTTGTCCAGAACTTAAGGTAAAGCGGCAATGGAAACATTAAGAAAAGTGGACTACTGAACCACTATCATCAACATCTACAACCAGTGTAAGAAGACCAAGACTGAACTTACACAAATTAGATATTTGGCATAAAAAGATGGAAATAATTGCATGACTAAAGAGGCAGAACTGGAACAGAATGAATACGCGCATTCAAAAGCTAATGTAAGTTAAACAACAAAGGAAATTCTTCAAAAATAGTGCAGCAGAATAAGCAAATGAATTAAACTGTGGAAAAAGCAGACTGTAGGTTTTTAATTAGTCAATAAAACTGTAAGTCTGGGAATGTCATGTAAGCCTAAATGGTAATCATGACATCTCTTCCCTTGTAGTGTGCCCTCTTCCTATGTGACCCCTCTTTTTCCTTCAGTCTCATGCATGAGTTATATCATGTCACGCTTCTCCTTTACACAGGAAGAGTTCCAGGACATGTTCAACACACTCTGGTCATGCTCCAGCGCTTTCCACAGTCAGCAGGAAATTAGGAAGCAGCAGAGATTCTCAATGTGTGTAGCAGAGAAAAAAGTATCAAATTGCAACACCCTCCCAGACACCAGATCAAGATGGTGTCTCCTCACTTTGCCAAGAAAGATGTCCATAAAGAGCTCTGACTTGGGGAGCAGAGTTGAGAAAGGTGAAATTAATTCTTCCAGGGGTTACTGCTATGTCTACCTGGTCACTGAGGGTGACCCTAGCACAGGCCATGATTGTGCTGGTGGGGTGAAGTCCTTACCACCTGAGAAGTCCTGGGCTGGTGACAGAACCAGTTCCTGAGCACTACTCAATCATTCCAAGACAAATTGAGGTATTGAATCACACCCAGGTCCATCTGGGAATACCAGTAAGGGACAAGAGCAGGAAACTGGGCCAGAAACAGGACTGGAGAAGAGGTTTCCAACAACATTGGCTTGGGGCCATTCAGGGGACAGGACTAGAGATGACTGTTTCTACAGGATAGCTCAGGGAAGGTCTAGGTGCACAGCAATGACTGGCCGTGGGGCCCTTGTGCCAAGAAAGCATGGCTGGGAACCACAGGTGAGGCCAGTCAGGACCATCAAGGCTTGGAATAAGGAACATGGTTAAACCTCGGCAGCAGCTGTCTGAAATTAGTTCTTAAATAATTTCCTCAGCAGCCTGACCTTCCAAGGAATACCCCAAGACCTCATCCACTTTTCAGAGGGTTGTCTGATGCTGCAAAAAGTTCTTGTTCCACTTGTGCCTCTGAATAGGGCACAGGCAATGCAGTTTGGATGAGCAGTTGTTACAGTGCCCCTCACACAGCAGAAGTCTCCCTCCATTCCTTATAGTGCATGCAGCCATCTCAGCCCTCTCCTGCTGCATTGCCAACTGTGGGCTTGAGAAGAGAGGCAGGTAGTTATAAAGCCAGACCCAGGGAATTTCTGCTGTCATTGAAGGTACATGCCAGTAGCTGGTAGGGCACTCTCTTGAGGAGGAACTTACAGAGTCTTACACTGACTTGATGGTTTGGCCAAATGGGCGAGAGAACACAATCCTGTAAGAAGATGCCTATCCATTTGAGCAAAACAACTGTAATTCCTCACATTTATGCATAACAAAAGATTATTTCAATAGCCTGTTTAGTCAAATGCATGCTGGTATTGTCACTGAACTGTGTACTTGCCACTTAATCCAATCATCCCATGCTGTAGTCTTTGCATTCCTCAAGCTTCTCTTCAAACTATTCAATCTAGATATGATTTATAGTATGACATATCTTTTATTGAGATTAAAGACAGATGAATGTGTTGTAAATGATATGTCTCTTGCTTGATTACTCACAGTCTTTTCCATGGGAACCTATTCCTTAATTCAAATCTTAAATTTCTTATGAAATAGTAAAGGATTGTAAAAAAGTAAAGAGACAAGCATAGATGACGTAGGCTTCTACAAGTACTCTTTTACACATACTAGTATCAAGCAGAAAGTTGTAGCAAACAAAATAAACCTAAAAAATATCAATTTTAAAAAACATAATCAGGAATTACATCCCTCTTACAGTTTTTGGTTGGAGGAAAAAAATCTGAACAATATTATTATATCTTAAAAAATTAAGTACTAAATGATTTTAAAAAGAGTTTTCCTGGGAAAAACCCTGTCTGAAAGATTGACTATTTTAAACAAATTGTATAACTTTTCTGCATTCTCAGGGATTTTTTTGCCTCCCATGACACATTAAATATTACAAATATAGTAATAATGTACTTAATTTTCAAGAGCAAAAAAAGAAAGGTGTGGCATGCAAAATGCTTGAAAATATCGAATGGCATACACATAGTGAACAAATTTGCTGCATGTTACTGAAAGCAGAGAGATATCCTGCTGTTTAAACGTTTTATTGTCACAGTGATCAACTCACCAGATGCAAACTATTTTTAGTGGCTTTCTCTGCATATGGAATGTGGAAGCATAAATAAAGGAGATTTTTCTTCACACAGGTGGTCTGATTTATAAATATGCAATGAATAACTAACATATTTTACACCATATATCAATAAAAATCCAAAGGAAGTACGATTAGGCGTTGTTATAAAATTGTAATTTTCAGGATTGATTTAATTCTAAATGTAAAAAAGCCCATTCTTTTACTTATATATTTAGTGAATTGCAACCTTGGTATTCTTTTAAAATCCATCAGTAAAGAGATTTTTTTATTTAATTGGGCACATAAAAAATTCAAGAATAGAGTATTATAAATGCATTCTATTTTGACTGTTAAGTTAAATAAAACTACATTTTGTTTTACACTTGTACCACCCAAAATAACACATTAGAGACAGTGAGTTGATCTCATTCAGATTTTTGTCTGACACGAAAAGGAGTTGTAAATGAGAAAATGGAGACACACAGACATAAATAATTATACATTCCCAAGCATATTTTCAGAGGACACATCTGGGCTGTGTATGGATATCTTGATACAATAAAATTCAGTGGCCTGTTTTATGCACAAAATCAGACTAAATGATCAAAATGGAATCCTTTAGCTGTAGACTTAATAATCTATGTGCAGATTGAAATCCTCTTGAACTGGAATTAATACTTATTAGTCAGACTTCCACATTAGCTCTCCAACTGAAAACTCTCTAATTACAGGGAATTAGATATAAATGCTCATAAACAGGATAGCCTGAACTGGTGAACTTGACTTGACCAGACTCATGGAGTGATTTTTAATTTTTGGAGTATTTTGAAATAATTTTCTTTTTTAAAATTGAAAGTAATGCAGACATTTTGAACATTTATTTTTTACAATAATTTCTTATATTTACTGAGTTTGCCATATTTTGTTGAACTTTTATAATTTGCAAGTGACAATCATCTTTCAAAGATATATTTCTTATCACAAGACACTGTTTTGTCAGTAACACTTTCGTATCAAAATGGATTTGTAACTTCTAAAAAGATAAAGTCCTGAAAATAGGACTTTACTAGCTGAATGCTGACAGACACTTACCTAAAGCACTACACTCAGCACTGCCCAAGTCCCCAAGCACAACCTAGGCACTAGAAATTCTGCACCTTGTCTCTTCCCCATGCTTTGTATTCAGATGACATTTTTCAAAATGTTCTTCTGTGCAAATGCTTTCCCTGGAAAGATATTGTACCCCTGGGAGTCGAGGTGATCTTTGCAGGTTCTTTATTGGTGATAAGAACCTGAGAAACAGATGATTAAATAGGAGAAGCCTTTCCCCATGACTATTGTGTCACTGTTCTACACCTTTTTGTCTATTTTTAAAGGAATATCTTAAAATAGTTCATGGTCTAAATGTTCAATAACAGTATTAAAATTACAGTTAGGATGTGCTCAGCATTTTTGCCCTGTGGAGTGATTATGAAGGAAGAAAACATAGCTACCCAAATCTGCATCTCCCAGACCACATTTTTCAGCTTGTATAACAGAAGGTATGTAATTTATTATTACTTTTTGAATATCCTTTACAGTATACTGTGGTCCCAGTGTAACTGTGATTTATAATCTAGCCCAGATTTTCTGAAATATTTGGCTCAAATTGGAATGCAACTAGAGGTGATCATTTGGCTTAAGAAGACTCATTACGCTAATACATAATTAATTATATTAGAATTCCCAGGCATATTTCCAGATATGTTGAAGGAGAAAGTAACGACCACCTTACTTTTCAAAAAAAAAAAAAGAAATAAAGAAAAAATGTCTATAAAATCAAGCTTGTCACTAAATCTACCATAGGATGGATTATATCCACTTTTGAGTCTACCAGTGATGGCATGACAGGATTTACAAGGGCAACGATATACTGGCTACCTCCAAGCATTAAATGTGAAAATGCTGAAGTTTCAGCAAAGCTTGCTTTGTGAAACAGAAAACTTGTTTTTTCAAGAGAGTTTTTAAAAAAAGTTTCTCTATTGAATCTATTTTGTAGTTCCTTGCCAAATTTATTCTTTTTTGCACAACAATCCCTAGCTAATGTACAATATTTTTTAACAGCTGGCATTTGTTTATTTACTTATTTAGAGACTGTTTTGCATTTTGGTTTGTATTGAAATCTAAACAAAAGAATTTCCTGACTATATTATTTCTGTTAAATGTAAAGAGAAGCTGAAAAGTTACTTTAGCAGAACTTTTATTTGCATGCACCATTTATGTAATTATTTATTAATAGACAATATTGAAAACTAGTGTATTAAAAAGAACCGTTGCCCTGAATATCTTCTGCTTTTGAAATATTTCCAGTGTCAGTACAAAGCTAATTTCAATCCAAGACTGGAATTCTTTTGTGATCTTTTAGAAACTGTAAAATGTAGTAAAAAACCAGTAATGTTTGGAGATTTTCAGAATCCACTTAATTATTCAGAAAACAATTGTTTCAAAAATATTTAGATTTTGTCAAGAGTACACTGATAATATCTAGCTCAAGTCAGTACTTTGTCTCTCTCTTGCTAATGCTATCCAAACCACTAAAGCATCCCAAAGGGAGAAGAACTGGAAGAATTCAAAACTGTCATGAAGCAATTACTACTGGGCAGACTGCTTCATATCCATGTGTTCAGCACATCTATTTCAATTTGTTTCTGGCAAGAAGGAATATAAAATTAAGGATTCACACAGAGGAAGAAACAGGAATAATATTCAATGATTTCAAAGTAGGCAATAAAGCAATTTATCCAACAGTACAACTATAGATACTTTCAACTGAATGTAATTATATCAGAGCATCTGGAGGAAAATTCTCTGGGCAAGAGGGATTTCTAATATTTAATCCAGGTAATTGTGTAAATCTATGTCTAACTTGCCTTCTGGGAGTACACATATACATTAGGTAAATTATATACCTGTCTGAAAAATTAATATATTTGGGTAAAGCTTTTTTCCATTTGTTTCAATTCTGAATGAAAGCAGGTATAAATCCCACTTCAACTGGAATACAAGTTTCATAGTTTTTCAGCTTAAAAAACTGCTACATTTTTGTTTGGTTTGAGGTTGTGTTTTTTTGGCTGGTTGGTTGGTTTGTTTGTTTGCTTTCTCATGAGGAAGACAGGTTTTCAGATACTTATAGATGAAAACTGGTAAGGTTTCTTGCTGCCGAGCTCCTCTGTACAGATGCCGTCAGAGGAGGCTGCTGGGGGCTGGCTGCCCAGTAATAGCATAAACAGCCCCAGCCGTGCCTTCTGTCTGTGCCAGGTTTATCTTGGGGACAGGAGTCCATCCACACTACAAAAATTGTACAAATTAAGTAGACAGCTGAACAGACAAAAGGTTCAGAACTTAGATCTTCAAAATTATCACAAATGGTGAGTTTAATTTTGCCTAGAGCTCCTGAGTATTGAAGGCACCTTTACAAACAATAATGAAGGTAGTCTGAACAGTAAAGTTGCTTTGGAGTCTTGACTACAGGCCACTGTTTTTAAAGCAATTTCTGAATAAAATGCAGGCATTGCAGACAAAAGTGGACAAATTTCCAAAAGGCCCTGTAACAGAGCAAAAATTATAAATTGAATCTATTCAGCTGGAAAATATGTTCATCTACAAAAAAGCCCAGCATTATGTGCATAATTTCTAGCCTCCCATGTCCACAGGTCTCTTCCATGACATGTGTAATTCCTGCATTTCCAGGATGGTACCCAACCCAGTACCTGTGAATTTACTGGAAACATTTGATACAGGCTAAATGTATTTTAAGTATTGTTCAAGCAATTTACCAATACTAATACAAATTTCACTGCCTACTAGTGTTCCTGATTACTGTTGATTTTGCTGGTTGTCCAAGAATCCAGATGTGAAGACACATTCTTGAAGCATTTCTTCTCAGAGCATGAAGGGTTTTTTATCATCTCTCAGACTTATAGAGACACTAGGGAAAGATCATGATGGCCAGTCAATGTAATAATAAAAAGAAATGAAGTGTCAGTATACACAGAAGTAAAGCAAAGTACTTGGATAAGAAGGAAATCCTCATTCAAGTAAACACATTCTTGTGAGCAAATCTGGGACTGAATAAAGTGAAATAATAGCTCAGAAAAAGGGAAATGATTGAGAAGTGGAGCAGGTTTGGGATGAAAATATTTTAGATTAGTAGAATCTTCAGAAATTATTTTATGTTTTTGCAACTAGTGTGGCAGTTCTCATATCCTGATACCAAAGAGTAGGATGTACTTTTCTGCCAGATTTCTCTAGCAAACAGGAGCTTACAGCTCTTGAAATTCCTGAACAAAGATACCAGACTTAGTGCTTTTAAGCAATCCTCTTGGTGATTCATCCATTCAAACCTGAACATGATACAAGCTTTACTTTTATACATGCTTCTCTATCTGCTCCAGCTCTACTGTTTCCCTGCAATTCATTGCTAGGTGGTTTTGTGGTTGTTTAGGGTTTGGTTTTGTTTTTTTTTTTTTTTTTTTTTTCCCCTAGTATATATGCTTGTACACTCATTCTCTGCCCTTTTGTGAGTATTGATATTTCATAAGCAGTACCTTAATTTTTCCAAGCAGCCTCTTGTGGTTAGAAAGAATGGTGGTGGAGTTGATGGGACATGGGTTCTGAATGGAGTTCAGAACAGAACCAAACGGATTATGGATTTCCACATTCCTCATGCGCTTTTGGAATAGAGACCTTGATGCACAGACCAGCATGCTACAGTGGGAGGCCTTTTACATTGTACTGTAGAAAATTCCTGGCATGTAGAACCACACTTCATGGGAGAAACTAGAGTAAGGGATGAATTCCCTTGGGGAATAAATAAGTTCCTAAGGCCTTTCTGATATTCTTTGCATCTCAACTGTGGAACCACTTGTCTGGCAGAAGACCAAAACACGCCTTTCCTGAATGTAGATACATATGTGATTCAGTTGCCTACATATATTTAGTAAGGACTATTTCAGGCATTGCCAGGTATCCTGCTTAGCTACTTACTGTCAGTTGAGAAGAATGGTGACTTTCTGTAAGATCTGTGTTGTACCTACAGGGCTCCTGTCTTGGATACTCTTGTATACCTTGGAAGATGTTATGTACCTATCAGTATAGACGTAGAAGAATCCTACTGTAGTTGTCTTCCACTCTGGTGTCAATCAAAATTGACTTGGGCTGTCATCTTGACATGGCATGGTCCATCTCTGCTTACCGATATTTAGAGGTATCATAGACATTCCTGCTGTTTGACATGATCAGTTTATAATTAGGCTTGCTCTTTGCCTGTGGACAAATCAATTTCTTTGAATGACAACTTGAAATGGCAACAATGCAGTGTCTCATCCAGATGAATACCCAAATGAACATTTACCAGAAGCAAAATGTTTCGAAATTTCTTCCAAGTCTAGCAGATCCAGTATCTGTCTGGGAGAATCTGCAGTTCTGGTGATTGTCTGACTGCTGCTGTACTTGGCTTTCATAAATGAGTTTATAATGGATGTTGATGGATGTTCATGTTGTAAAGACATGAAAGAAAATAATATGCTAGTTGTCTGAAAGTGCTAAGGTGGGTTTCTATTTTGCTTCATTTTTCAGATTGTGTCATAATTTGAAGATATTCACTTGCATTCATATGGAAGTGTGTGCAAGACTGAATATCTAAAGTTTTATACATAGAAAACCCATTCTCTTTCATATCTTTTTAGCTCATTTTTTTTTCATTCTTGGATTGAAATGTATGCATATATTATTTTTCTATGTCTATAATTTATGATCAGTTGCTATAAATCACACATCATACAGTTACAGTTATTTGCTGATATTAGTTAGCAACTTGGTTTTTGTTGCCACTTCCTAACTGGTGTGTGATGATGATAAAATGTACATTCTGATGTACATATGTTTCTGACATCTGGATTCTATCGCAATACCCATTACCTGTTAAGTAACTTTTTTCTAGACAGATGTATTGTGTCTAGTTAGCACAGAAGAACATGAGGGTATGTTTTTAGGCACAATAATTAGGGACTGGTCATTCCATCTGTAACTGAAATTAATCCCACCTAAAAAGCATGGAAAAGAATGAGATATTTTAAAGGAGTCTTTTCATTTTAGGGTTAATCAAAATGAATTGATATTTAAGAGAAAGGCACTGTTTCTACCAGAACAAATTTCAAGACATGTTAAGACCTGTATCTTGGTCATAATGACCTTCAATCAAAGTGACTTTCAGCAGTAGAGAACTGGATAATGGATGCTAGTGCATCAGTCCAACTCTACAAAATTCCGACAGCACATTAATGCTACATTCATCCCCTTCTGCAGGTTGTACCTTTCAGAACATAAAAAGAACATTTCTTTTGCATGTCTTTTCAATCTCCTTGTTTTCATGAGAACGTGTCTAGTGTTAAACCATCCTATTTCATGAAAGTTCAGAACATATGTTGTAATGACAAGACTGTGCTCTTTAATCTACACTTCATTACACATTTTTTGATAGTTTTATTATTCTTTTGAATTTTATACCTGCACAAGGAACATCTGTTTCTCCTTTTCCTTTTTTTTAAAAATACATTGTGATAAATATATTACAGTAACCAATTTACTTCCTGCTTTCTTCCTCTATACTGCACATAAAAATATTGTGTGCTCTAGAACAGTGAATAGTAGGATTATTAGAAGCAAAGTGAGCATCTTGTTTAATTTCTGCTCCAATTGCTTTTACATACAGGTCAAACCCATGTTTATAGTATTTTCTTCAATATTTCCTGTAAATTTAATCTCTGCAGGGGGTGAAAGCTATTTCATTTTCCTCTGTCTTGCACACTATTTTACTAGTAACATGCTGATTTTAAGTGTATGTGACATTTCAAGTTTAACAGAATGCCTTTATTGAGATATCAAATTTCACATATTTATTAAAACTGAGCAAAAGTTTCATTCTTGAATACTTATCAAATACAACTGTATCCTGAATAATTCCTGAATAGAAATGTGTATCTTGTTTTCCACCATCACATATTTACTGGTGTTGACAACGTCCTCTGTAATTGAGGTTTTCTGAACCCATCATTAATGGTGACAAGCTTCATTCTTGCCAAAATTGGGTTATTTATACTCAAAAATCTCTAAGTATTTATTATAGAATGAAGTAAAATTCAATTATTTATTTGTAAATGTTCATAGAAAATGATTCAAATATGTGTGAAAGAGAAAGCCATAAAATAGAAATTGATTCTCAAACATTTGCACCTTTTTCATGTACATCTTCTCTTGTGGTATCACTAGTCAAGTTTGGTTATGAAGGCATTTCACTGGCTTAAAAGAAGCACTTTTATTGACTTGCAATGTTGTTTTCTTTATTTTCCCACTGCAAATCTGTAACTCTTCCCAGTTACATAGTTTTGAGTACACGTATGTAGCAGAAAGGTAATTTTCTTCCTTAACATTTTTGAAGAATCCATTCTTCTCTGGCTCTCCTTGTTATGACTAAATTCTCCCTGCACCATTACAGTCAGGTAACTGACCTTGTTTCCTGTTTAACATGGGCACAAGTTCAAAACTTTCCTCTAGACGTTTTCCCAAAACCGCTTTTCTTAGCGCACTAGCAATGATAACAAGGGTGGTGGCCTTCTCTCTATAACAGTGTGACATCAGACAGCCTAAACTTGTGGCAGATAAAATCCGTTTCAAATGCAGTGGAAAAAAATTATCTTGTTGAGAAGAGAATTCTGATTGAATTCACTGATACCAAGACTATGAGACTAGGGAAGGGGAATGAAAAACTTAGAACATTAAGAAAATACAGGGAGGACTGGAAACTTTTCTTGAAAAGGGCATTAAATTCAAAGAAGAAAGTGACGAGAGGGATGGTGGGACCGACAGGAAAATCAGATTTTTGAATGAAGAAAGTAGCTGAGCAAACAATGATAGAGTGGAATCTGATGAAAAGGATTAGATCACCCCGGGGGGCAAATTGACCTTGACCTGAAGATAGAATGGAAAAGGTGAAAGAGTGAGAACAAGGTAGAAACTAAAAAATAGTACTTTGGAAAAGAGTTAATTTTTGAAACTGCAGAAAATGATTGAAAAGAGAGATCAACCAAAATCACTTACCACTGAGTTAAATAAGTACCAAAACCAACAGTAGAAAGGAGACGTATATTCTGGAATTGGAGACACAGTGGGGTTGTATAACTGCTGCTTTAGAGAATTTGTTTACTTCATTCTCATTTTATCTTTCAGTTGGAATAGCAGAGTTTTTGCAGACCAACTTCAAGACTCACTTCAAGGCCCACTGATAGTCATTGTAAGTACCTGTATGAAAAATGAGGGGGAAAAGCGACAGGATTTCTTTTTATTCTGGAGTGCTTTCTTCAATTTATTTTTAAGAGAAAAAAAAAAGAAACAACCCTGCAAAATGCGTAAAACCAAAAATGTTAGAGCATTAATATCTGACTGAAAAGTCAACTAGTTAAAAAAACTGAAAGTAAGAATCAAAGTCACTTCTATTGAATTGATTTGGATTTTTTATTATGTCTTTGTTTCTAATTAAGCAATGTGAGGGAGTATTTTAAGCTACTGAAAGGAGATGATTAGCAATTCTGAATTGTCAGAAGAGTCTATGACCAATGGTCTCTCCAAACCCATTTCCCATCACAGGCTGTAAGGTATTATGAAGCAGAGACTTAAGCAAATAGTCATTTTGGTTCTGGTCACCCTGCCTTGGAGGTGAAGACGGCTTAAATTTTTCTGTCTGATTGGCTTTAGTGCTATTTAAGAGTCCTGTGCACATTTAGTTTATTGATATAGATAAATCCTTATTATCTAACCCAAGAGTTTTTTTAAGTTCAAATTCACATCCTGTATCTCCCTGTTTCGTCTCTGGACTCCTCCGGACCACCGAGTCCAGCCCTCAGCAGCTCCTTATTCCAGGAGCTCTGGTCCAGGGCAGAAGGGTGGCAGCTGTTTGCCGGTAAAGACAGACGGACCACTTGCGTATATATCAACGTTCTTTATTTTCCCTCACAGAGGGAAAAGGATCGTGCATAGAACAAGCTGTGAGATGGTAACCTGGCAAGAGTGGTCCAGCTCGTCTCTCGCCCGAATCTCTTATGCCTTCGGTCAGGGGAGGGCAAGGCGAGAGACGAGCCAATGGGCAAATGACTGACCAGTGACACCTGGCCAGTCCTGGGTGAACAGGGAGGGACAGGTACAAGGCAGCACTATGAATGGTCAGCCCACCCATGGATTCTCGGTGGTCTGCCCACTGCTACAACATGCTGCCCTTTTTCTCTCTGCACAAATTCAGTTAAAGTTGTCCATTATTGCAAAGATAAGTAAATTACCAATCCTGAATAAGTAATCACTTGTATATACAATTTACCACAAAGGTGCTTCTAGAGTTTTCATTGCTAATAAATAATTCAAGTTTATTTTTAATAATGAAACATGCTCAGAAATTAAGGAAAACTGTATTTACATTAGTACTGATCCGACTAGTTTGTCACATATGCATGTTAAGTATGAAACATCCTAAAGACTTAGATGTTGGATCAGATTTGAAATTTGGAAGTTCCTTTATAGCCCTAAGAATAAATCTCCTCCTCTGTTATGTGCCTTTTGTAACAGTTCCTTGTGTGCCATTGCAAGGTAACAATTAATGACACAGATCTGCCTGAAAAAAATGCACCCAGGTCGAATGCTTGTGATAGTGACAGAAAGCAGGGATTGGACACTGTCTGTCAACTGTAGAAATTGGACAAGACCGTTTTTCTAAACTCAGTGAGGAGGAATAATTGCTCATTGCTATCCAACTGAGTCTGTTACTTTAGGAGAAAAGAAATCTAAGAATAAGTTTATAAAATACACAGAAACTCTCCCCTACAGACACAACAGACTTAAGGCAAATAAATGTCTAAAAATCTGGCTAAAATCTCAAGGTGGGCAAAAAAAAGAAAGTAGGTCAGTCTCTCGAATATTCTTCTGTTTAAAAAAAATCCAGATTTATAACTTTTCTTTACTGTGCTGTGAAAAAAATATAAAGGTTTTGGGGCCAAGGCCAAATATATGGGGTTCAACAAGGCCAAGTGCCAGGCCCTACCCCTAGGTCACAACAACCCAATGCAGAGCTATAGATTTGGACCAGAGTAGCTGGGAAGTGGCCCAGCAGAAAAGGACCTGGGGGTGCTAGTGTACAGCCACTGAATATGAGCCAGGGTGTGCCCAGGTAGACAAGAAGGCCAATGGCATCCTGGCTTGTATGAGAAATAGTGTGGCCAGCAGGACCAGAGCAGTGATTCTTCCCCTGTACTCTACACTGGTGAAGCCACACCTCAAGTACTATGTCAAGTTTTGGGTCCCTCACTTCAAGAAGGACATTGAAGTGCTGGAGTGTGTCTAGAGAAGGGCAATAGAGGTGGTAAAGGGTCTGGAGGGTAAGTCGTATGATAAGAACCTGAGGGACCTGGGGTTGCTTAACCTGAAGAAAAGGTATCTCAGGGGAGACCTTATCACTCTCTACAACTGCCTGAAAAGATGTTGCAGCCAGGCAGGTGTCTTCCTCTTCTCCCAACTTGTGACAGAACAAGAAGACATAAATCTTAAAATGGGTCAGAGGAGGTTCAGGTTGAGCATCGGAACGAATTTCTTCATAAAAAGGGTTGCTAAGCATTGGAATGAACTGTCCAGGGTGGGATGGAGTCACTATCCCTGGAGCTGTTCAAGAAACAATTGGGCATGGCACTTAGTGCTATGGTCTCATTGACAAGGTGGTGATCAGTCAAAGGTTGGATTTGATGATCTTAGAGGTCTTTTCCAAACTAAACGATTCTGTGATTACCTGAAAGGGAGTTGTAGTGAGTTGGAAGTCAGTCTCCTCTCCTAGGTTACAAATGCTAGGACAAGAGAAAATAGCCTCCAGTTGCACAAGGTGGTTGAGATTGGATACTAGACAAAAATTCTTCACAGAAGGGGTTGTCAAGAATTGGAACAGGTTGCCCAGGGAAGTGGTTGAGCCACCATCCCTGCAGGTACTTAATGAACATGTAGATGTGTTGCTATGAGACATGGTTTAGTGGTGGATTTGGCAGTGCTGGGTTAATTGGACTCAATGAAGTTAAGAGTCTTCTCCCACCTACATGATTCTATGATTTTTTGTTCTTTGATTATATGCTTTGGTTTTTTATTCCACAAGAATGCAGCAAGGGCGTAAATTCCAGGACAAATATAAATAGGTACATTATTTGAAAAGAGGTAAAGCCAAGTTCAATTATCTGCCGTAAACGCAACAGAAAATTGAAGCTTAGCATCCATCAGCCTATACAGAGCCCTAATCTGTAAGATGTTGGTCCAATTTCTGTCTTTCTTTTAAACCATTATGAAAACTCCAGTGTTACTGTTTCTATCATATTTTCAGCAATAGCATTTACCATGGAAAATATATTTATCACAACCAAGGCAATATGACAGATCTTAAAACACTCTTTTCAGAAAGTAATAGGGATGATAAACTTAGATTTACCATAAAATAATCAGAGGTACCACACTTCCATGAATAAATCACCTAGTTTCTGATATTGATTACAGCTTGAGGAATGCATAATTTCTTAAATAAAATTAAAAGAAATATTTTAATTCTATCTTTCAGAAAATTAAACTATGTATTTCATGCCCATTTTAATTGGTTTTTGGTTTTTACATTGGTCTTCAAAAGTAGTGGTATGAAACCTGCCTTAACATAGAAAAATGTAACTTCTCATATGCGTACTATTATTTCCCCTGTCACACTGAGTAATATTTTTCCAGAAAGAGAAGCAATAATTTTTCATCTTTCTAACTGGTCAGTCTGTCCTGTAAACAAGTCACAGACTGAAATATCAGCACATTTGGAAGAAACTAGATTATGATTGCGTTTCCTTCAGGAACAGAGTGGTAAAACAGTCAACAGGAGCAATACTGTTGCAGCTGAACCTCATAGAGCAACAGATTCCTATGGCCACAGCATCTTAACATTCATAATGAAATTACAGGGACTAATTCTCATAGTCTTGCTATTCCTAAGAAGGTGCATAATCTGATAAAATCCCAGCAAAAACTGATAAAAATTTAAATGAAGCAGATATTAAATCTAGGTAATGGAATATAAAACATTTTAATGCAGAGACTTAAAAAACCACCACCACCACCACCAAAATAAAACTACAAACTACAGAGCAGCAGCAGATAGATGTGATGATATTTCCAAGATTAGACCCTCCACACAAAACAGGAAAACAGCTTTCATTATCAGCTACCAAGGCAAGTTAATCAACACAGCATTCCTTTCCATGGCTTAAGAATGATGGAATCATACTTTGTCATATCTCTAATGCTACAGGAATGAAAAAAAGACAAAGATTGTCCCTGGTGGAGAATTGGGAAAAAATAATACTTCACAAATTTTCTCTTTCTATACTCTAGTCCACCTTCATGGAACGGTAATAATAAATGTTCAAAAATTTAGTGTGGGTTGATGTATTACTCTCAATAATATAACTTCCTCTCTTGTGAGAATGAAAAGTGCATGGAACTTTCATGGAAGAAAAATTGTGCACTTATAATAAAGGCTTCACTAAGTTTGTGTGAGTTTTCCTGTTGTTATTGTCTTAGTATTCAGAAGATGAAATAGAAGGCTATAGGAGAAATAAGAGATGGGAAGAACTCCTGATTTAATCTTTTTACGTACACCGTGGCTTGAGTACTTGGTTAGTGTTTCAGAAAAGTACGTTATTTTTTTAATCAGTCTTTTCTCTTCTGCAAGTCTAAAATACTTCTCAATCTGCACCAGTCATATCCTTGAATGGAGGAACTTCCACTATTTACCAAATATTTCAAGCTGTTGCTGCCAGGTTTCTCTGCTCATTCACTGAGGGATCATTCATTCATCCTTCAAAAGGATGGCTGATCACCATGCTGTATCATTGAACACAAAAATATTCAAAATGGAATTGAAAACAGGTTTTTATATACAGTTATGGGTATTTTGCAGCTGCACAGAGTTTCTATGATTTATTGCTTTTTTAATCTTGTCCTAGACATATGAAAATTACATTTATTCTCAGTTTTACTTATCCAGAACAATCAGATTTGCATGTGGAAATTTAAAACAAAATACTTCCAGTTAAAGTGAGCTACATTTTTCCAGGTAAATTTAGACATTTATGTGAAAGAAAAGTGTTTATATTGATTTCAGTGCTACAACAAGCAAAATGTTAGGTGACAAAACTATTCAGAGTTGGTCAAGAGAATACCTTATTTGAGACTAAAGGACTTATTCAATACATTCTGCTGTACATTATTTTCTGAAATGTTTTGGTTCAAAATGCCAAGTAAGATCTAGCTCTAAGGCTTTCTCCCTCTTCATGGTAAAGAGTACTCCTTGTGAAGTGCCCTTAGTATTCTCCAAATTTTTATGCAACAGAAGAAGGTGAATGAAAAAAATACATAGATTTAATAAAAAGAAGACTCTTTGTCTTTCTTGGCAATGAGATTTTTATGTACCTACCTAGCTACTTAACTATATGTGTATAAATATGTATGTATATATGTACATATGTGCATGTATATGTAGCTATGTACATGTATCTGTGTATACTTCTATATACATATATACATCTTTATATACATGACATTTACTCTTGATGATTCATTTGTTTTATTCTTTAGGCAATTTCATAAGGTATTTTTCATTTGAAAAATGTTTTTTTTCATTTCTTTCTTTTTTTTTTTAAAAATTTTTTTTTTTTTTTTTTTTTTTTTTTTTTTTTTTTTTTTTTTTTTAATCTGTGTACAACAATATGAATGAAATGCCTCTGTGCTCATTGCAACATTTCAGATATTTAGTCAGAAACAGAAAATATGTGCTCTGGCAGCCAAGGTGGAAAACCACATCCTGAGGTGCATCAAACACAGCATGACCAGATGGTCAAAAGAAGTGATCATTGCATTGATGTGGCCTCACCTGGAGTGCCAGTGCACGGCCTCACCATTTGAGAAGAATGTGAAGATCCTTGAAAGTGTCCAGAGGAAGTCAACAAAAGTGGTGAAAGGGCTGGAAAGAATGTCTTATTAGGAGTAGCTGAGAAGTTTGGGCTTGTCTAGTTAGGACAGAAGGAGGTTGAGGGGTGACCTCATTGCTCTCTACAAGATTTCTGAGGAGGGGAAGTGGAGAAAGAAGTGCTGATAACCAATGTAGATCCCTTCCAACTGAAATAGTCTATTCTAAAAATATTTTTTGGAGTTTGAGGTACAGGCATCCAAAGGACAGTATGATTCTTGCTAGATCTGTACAAAACTTGGCAGGAGGGATTTTCTAAATTTTTAACTTCTCTTTTTCCTCTTCATAACAGGTTTCACAGTTTTAAAGTTCAACTTTTGCTTTGAGTTTTCTAACCTGAAAACAAGAGTTCATGAGCATGACAAATGCTTTGCCTGAGTTAATTTCATTAAGTATTGCTGTCCAGAATATTTGTTTTTCAGGGAAGTCAATCTCTTATTTTCAACATATATGCTTCTTTAAAAAGGCAGAACAAAATGTTTTGCTCAGTTTGAATTTACAGAAAAGATACATGGGTTCCAAAATTTTTGTTCAATCTACTCCCAGTATTTTAGTGAAAACTCAATTTTAATTGATTTTCAGTTTAATTTAAAATGTTTCTATCTTGAATGCTTGTGAACGTAATGAAGTTTTATTTTAAAAAACCCAAAACAATAGAACAGAATTAGACAAGGAAAACATGTTGGTTGAGAAGACTAGCAATTTGGGCATCAATTCAGAAAAGCACTTAAATGTGTGCTTAAAAGGAAAGTAGCTTCATTTAAGGCAGACAGCAGACAGTGCATGAGACAATGTAGAAGACTGTCTCAAAAAGTAAAAGATCCCAAGATAGTTAAAATTTGGCAAGACAGTAAAGCCTCAAAAATCAAGCAGCAGGAAATTGCCCTAGACTGAATAAGCAGAGTTTTTGGACAACTAAGTTATATGGAACATTGTAATTGAACTTGCAAGATGTGCTTCAAAGTTTGTAAAAAAATTGTGTCTGGGATGTTCTAGATGTGGTTACTCTTGTGTAGCCCTACTAGCTGGAGATATCGCTAGAAAATGAGGCAATCTACAAAATTATTATCAGTTGAATAGAAAGCAAAGGTTCAATCTTCCTGCTGAAAAAGAGGTTTTAGATGCAAAAGGTAGTAGGAGACAATAAAAAAAAGAATGAAAGAAAGAAGGAAAGAAAAAAGAAATAAGGATATATGTCCTCACACTTTTGCCATGCATGGCACAGGATGTTGTGGACTTGATGAATTACTAAAGTTCAAGAAGCAGCTGGATAAAACTGCTGCAGGAAAGTTCAGCTGGAACTATTAAATACAAAAGCCTCAAATTATTTTCTTTAACTTTGAAATTTAGTGCTGTTTCAGACATCCTAGAAAATTGCAGGTGGATGTAAACCTGAAAGAGACCTTAAGCAGAGCTGGTGAGATAAACTGGGGTATTTCAAGTGACACCAGACATCCATGCTTATGCATTGGATGTTTACTTTAGTGTGAACTGAATCTCTCTTGAGGTTCTATTGACTGTCTTGACTAGACAGTTCATTAACTATATTTCAGTCCATTACCTATAATTAAAGTTTAGACATGTAGCTCACAGCTAAGCAGTTGCATGGAGACATCCAAATGAAAGTGTATTAATGTTTGGCTAACTACTGAAAGCAACTTCTTCTGCCTCAAGAAACCCCTTAGTTGCAGACTGACAAGAACTGGAAAAATATTCCAGGAAATGATCAATGACCATTTTAGTATTGTTGTTTTTGTAAATCCTTCCTTAAGCAGCTACTCTCAGTAAATGCAGACAGATGATAAGTAAAGTAGATGAGGTTGAGGGACCCTGAACTCTCTTAGTACAGCAACACAGATGCCCTTGTGTTATTCTCTGGGAACACAGAACTCCTTAACTGTTAGGAGTTAATGGCAAGTCAGCACAGAAAAACAAACAAACAAACAAAAAAACCCAAAAAACAAACAAAAAAAAAGAAAAAAAAAAGAAAAAAGGACTATCAAGCAATCCAATGAAATCCAGGTGAGATCAGTAGAGAAGAAAAGGTTTTTAATGTCTGCTGTATGAAATAAACTCTTCCTTCTGGAAGGACTGGAGGTTTGTTTAAATAAAGAACTTGCTTGCTTCTGATAGTACCTTGAATTGTGTGATCTACTTTATATGAAGGCACTAACACACTCCAAATATCAAGGTACTATTAAGTCTGCATATCTGAAATATTATTTACCCCATTCTGTGTCATCAATTACCTCCATACTTAAAATTTTTGTGTGTTTACCTCACTTCCTTTACATGGTCTTTACACTTCCTTTACATAATCTTCCTTACTTTCCCACACTTTCTTTACATGATCCCCCAAGCTCCATTTATAGCAGCAATTTACACAGACCAAAAGCACATGTCTGACCACTGACATACAGCTATCTGTCTCCAGTAATGGCTAGCACACTCCATGGTATGATTTTGATCCACATTTCCAGACAGAACCTCAGAGTCATTTGAATAAGACAATACAATGCAAGCTGTTCACAACACGAGGGGTGATTAACACCTTTCTATTCTCGGAGTGAGAAGGAGGACGAGTTTGCTCATCTGACTTCACAATTTTCTTGATATTTATCTTCTAATCAGACCTGTCAAGTTCAATTTACTAATACAGATGTAACTTAGTGGGTTTTTTTGTTGTTTTGGTTTTGGCTTTTTTCCCCAGAAATTGCTTAAGACCACTCCTTAAGCAAAGCTTCAAGCTACCCAAGTACCAGAACATATCAGGTTTATTATCCCTTTTTCTCTTACCTTTGTAGTTTCCTTGTGCTTATTTTCAAATTTATGCTTTGACTACCATCTGTACCTTACCCTGCCATGAGCTTCAGATGGTTAGTGTTCATATAAAACCACACCATGTTTTCTGTGAAGCAGGTAGTTAAAGCGTTGATCTTACAGATTCTGTTACTGTAATCCTCTCTCCCCACAAATGTAGACAGTTTTTAGGAACAGCTGCATCACGGTGGAGTACAAAGACAAAATATGTCTTGTAAATAATGCATGGATTCTAAGAAAAGCGTGCACCAAGAGAAATTATAGCTTTATCTGTAGAAGCATAAAAACCCCAAAACCTTTGGGGAAACAACATATTTTTATTCTTCCCTCATAAATTGCCTAATACACTGATGTACACTGGAATGGAGATGAAATACATTTATGTAGTTAATATATTACAATACCAACATGTACAGTGGGTTCTATGCACTAGTAGGTATGTTACAGCTATTAATCTGATAATTAATCTGTTAAATAGACTGCCATTGTCTGTGAAGGCTTATATTTTTGCAATCACCATTAGTATATTTGATAGCAGCAAAGAAACCTTTACATGTCTGTCCTAGGGTGATTCCATGTTATGTATTTTATGCTACAAGATTAAAATGCAGATAATGAGCTACAGTCTTAAAACCCTGACATAATGGAAGTAGTTTCTGAACTTTCTACTAATGACACTCTCATAAATGACAGGTTGTTCTCTCAAGAAATGGGAATTTGTGACTGGAAGTTATAAGACAACTGTATTTAAATCCACACAAAGGAACCTATTATGTGTTCATTTAATTTTTTAACAAATTGTTTTTCGAAAGTTCTGAACAATATGCAATGGTTTCTATGGCTTTCCATACCCTAACAGAGAAGTGTTAACAGGATCAATCCTTATCTCCTCTGCTTTTGCCAATAGTTATTTAAACTACACATAGTTTTTAATTCAGCAAGGTCTACAAGTCCATGCAAAGTAAAAATTGCAAGCAGACAAAACTGTGAAATTCTGAGAAAATTTTAGTGAATTGCAAGTTCACTTTCATTTACACTACTGGAACAAATATTTTCTGTGAGGAATTATGTGGTTGGACTAGAGAAGTACACTTTTAGATCCACAGGGAACATGTGCCACTTTAACAGAATCAAGCATTTTCAGTGAGGCTTAATATTTCTTTCTTTGTGAAAGTCATATTATGGAAAAGAAGATTTCAAAAAGTGTAGGAAAATTACGAAATGGTATTTCCTCTAGACAATCTCAAGTCCAAAATAAAAGAACAGGAATTTTAAATTTAAGAAACATTGATCTGAACATTTATTTATGTTATTGTCATAGCTGACACATAGGCAGTACACAATCTTTAGCTATTTAAAATAAGTAAGTTGCCTTTAAATAATGATATCTAGTTCTTTAATTCCTTTGTGTGCTTGTTCCTGGCAACAGAACACCTATAAAGTCAACAGATGAACCAGACCTAAAGTGAGCTAGAGATGAATTTGAAAGGAAATAGAAAGCTGTAATTTACAACAAGGTTTAGCAGAGTATATGTTTTTCTTTTTTACTGCAAAATATAAATAGGTAAAATATAGAAAGTTACAGATGAAATGACATTAATTAACCTGTCATATATTAGTTTACTTAGAAATCTGGATGTTAATCAAAGAAAACAGACTTTGGAGATTAAAGTAATCAGTGAAAACTGATGGTATGTATGCATGTGCCAAATTAATAGAGTGTGATAAACCTATTGTTCTTTGATATGCAACAGAGATATTTAAATATTATAAATATACTCAGTTTTAAAATAGATTTACTTAACTTGTTAAAGGAGGATATAACTTATTTGTGAATGTGCTGCATATTATTTTTTCTATGTGCTGTACTGATGTCCTATTCACTATGTGAAATTAAGACATTTTAGAAACAGCAACAATCTGAACTGTCAAGCATAACTATCTAGAAATATATGGGCACAATGGATAAAATATTTAGAACCGATTAAAATTTAATTCACCCCTGAAAGTTGCAGGAAATTACTACACCTAAAAAAAATTGCACTCAAAGAAATATTCTGTAATTATCATCTCATGTCAGATGCATAGAGGAGACTTCTTTCCTACAATTCCCAGATCTATGTCAATACTACCTGCAGAATGCACAGAGGGACAGACATGACACTGGAAGCAATTCTGGTCTGTGGTGTTTGATTCTGTGCAAACTTTTTTGGGAGGACATGTAAAATTACTTATACTTTGTCTACCACATGAATGAAAAGAAATAACTGTTTGCTGGTGGTTTTTTTTGGTTTTTTTTTTTGCCTCTTCCTTCTTTTTTGTTAATGAACGATTGTTTCCAGAATACTATTTTGTTCCATGTGTCACCTCTGGACAATTTATCATGGTGTTAAGGTAAAGACCTTCCTTCTAAGAAAAGAACAATTATTCAACCCACCTATTTTTTATCAAAAGAGGTAAAAATACACAAATATTTACTTCAATGCATTATGTTTATAGTAAAGCAGTTTGGTAGGAACTCTGAAGACGTGTCCATACAATTAAGTAATATGACTATTCGTGCTGTTTAATTTCTAACATGGTTCCTGCTAATGGTTTTGGTCTTTGCCAGCTATTACAGTTCCAGATGATGCCTGGACATAGCTCCAGTGATAACTCATGGCACAAATACTTCCCATGAATTTGAGCACAGTCACCATCTCTTTTGGCTGTAAGAGGATTTAGCTGTGTGGATGTGAGCCAAGATGTACCTGTGATTTTATGTGTTGCTCTTAGCTTGTTTCAATCCTTGCACTCTGAAGAAAGAACAGCTAAATGTAAAATATCTCTTGAATATATTTGTGTAAAGTAGTGTACTGGATCTCGCTGAGATAAAGTTAGCTTGCTTTGTGACAAGCCCTATGTTGCTGTGATTTGGATTTATGACCAAAACAGTGTTCATCACACCCCAGTGTTTCAGAAATTGCTGATGAGTTTCTGCATAGGTCGATGCTTTCTCTGTTTCTCACTCTGTCCCCACCAGAGAGTGCGCTAACCCTGGGCAAGAGGTTGGTAGGGAACACAGCTGACCCCAGCTGACCAAAAGGATATCCCACACTTTGGGATATTGTGTTCATCAATAGAACTTAGTGGGTGTAGGGAAGGGACTATTTCTGAAGTAGCTATTGCTCAGAGACCAAAGGGGCATCAGTCTGCTCGTGGGAGGTGGTGTTTGCCCTTGTATCACTTACTGTTTTGTGAGGTCTCCCCCCCACTCCCCCATGCATTTTCATTCCCTTATTAAACTCACAAGTTATTCTCAGTTTTACCCTTCTGACTCTTTCCCACTGCAAGGTGAATGAGTGAGAAATTGGTTGAGGGCTTTAGCTTACAGCCAGGGTCAGCTCATAACAACTGGTTTTCAAACCCTGCAGTGATAGAGTTGTAAAATCTCACTAGCAATCTAGATTAGGGCTGCCTTTTTAGAAAGGTTTTGGTTTTTTTCCTGATGTATAGTTTAACTCTTCCTGCTGCAACTTAAGTCCATCAATTCTTGTCCTATCCACAGTGAGTATAAGTGCAACTTTATTATTACCTGTTGTAAAGATTTTTTGGAGAGAAATATGGAGGTTGTTATGAGTGACGTATGACTGGAAATATGTGTTTGAAAAAGAACAAAAGAAACTGCACATCACAGAGTTGTAAGAGTGGCCTGTATTGATAACAGATGTCTCATCAGTGAAGAACCTGCATACAAGCTCCAAGAGGAGGCCAACAAGGTTATAGCATATCATATACATAAGTTCTTTTCTTTTTAGTCCATCAGAAAAACTTGGTGTACCAATATGAAAGCATACAATGGGCAGCAAAGTGGCCAAAGAATTAGGCAAGCTGAGTTAAGCAGGATTCTGGGAGAAATGACCATCCAGCTGTTGACTCCTACAGTGCATAATAGATCTGTCAAAAAATTTGTTTGGTGCCACCAAAGAGAGAAAAACAAAGAGAGGGCAAGGACTTGTACCCTGTTCATGGTCGCACACAAGTGATCCTGAACAGACCACTTAGAGTATAAGAGCATGTTTAATGAATGAAATTTATGAAAGTAAAAGTGTGAAAAATAAATCTAGTGATGTACTTTGAGGTGGAAGAATAAGGGGGAGAGGGAGGCAGGGGGGAGTAAAAATCACCTTCCTGTGGCGGTCACCCAGCCGGTGGCGGAGCCACCAGCAGGGTCACCCTTGGCGTGCGAAACTGCTGTCCAATCTGCCTTTTCAATGTGGGTCAACAATCAGGTAGATTGGATGGATGATACCTCTTGGGACAGTGAGTCCTGAGAGGCAGGCAGGTTGGGGCGGTTTCCCGCCATAGGTTGCCATCCATCAAGGCTCCGTCCCCTCCCCTTTCCCCTCACGAGTTACTTTAATATTCATGTAGTTGATTTAATATTCACATGTAACTGGAAGGTTCTGTAGTTCTGTTTCCCCCATTGGTTAGTTCAAATTTGTCCCTCCTCTGTTTCAAGATTATTGGTTGCTGTCACCTACCTTCATGTACCCCATTCGCCTGTTCCTATTCTCCTCCCCTTTTTCCCTCCCCTTATAAACCCTTGCAACGGTTCCCTCGGGGCTCATTCTGCGGCTCCCGTTCTCGTACTGAGTTCTCCTGTCTACGCATGGGCAAGGAATAAAGCTCGAGGATTTGCACCGCAAACGAGTCCTCCTTTCCTCCTTCGTCGCCTCCGTGTCGCTATCACGTAATCAGCTGCTGCCAGCCCCAACCAGGGCTTCAGATTTAACAGCTCTTCTCAGAGCTGCCCTGCGAGGGCTAGAGGCAATAGCCTTGACGCTACGCACGCTTGCACAGCGTGAGCCCTCCATCCGGGCACTCGAGGACACTGTCGCCCACTGACCAGCCGGGCAGTCAGGCGGCTCAGCGACACCTTCCTTTTCTAGAAGGCCTTTGAATTTGATTGCACTAATTTCACTACAATTCCTCTGTGGGCTACTGTAACACATTTGAAGGTTGTTATCACAGCAACTTCCAAGCTTTCCTTCTCTGACTTTGCCACCCAAATAGTTAATATTTTTGCCTTAGGTCCTGTTTTCTAGAGCTTGTTGGTTCCCAATATTCCCATGTCCATTCATAAAATTGCACCTCATTGGGTTCAGAATAGTGAAAACCCAGGTGGATAAAAACAATACCCGCATGACTGGACTAATGGACCACACCTTACCTGGAGACTGGGGAGAAGCAGAGTACTGCAGAGAGTCTACTTTGAGCACAAGGTTCAACTACTTTCCTTCCAATCTGAATTATTCTGTTTCTTTTGGATCACTGCTCAAAGTAAATAATTGGAAGGTAAATAAAGAAAATGAAAGGTATTTCAAAAAAGTTGTGTGGCTTTGTGGATTGTATGTTCCAACAGAGCAGCTATTTCTCTACAATACTACAATAAATGTTGCCAAACATTAATTTTGTTAATTTTGCAGTCCATAATAACCCTCAGGTCCTTTTCTGCAGAGCAGGTTATTTTGTGCTTTACATTTGTATCAGAGGATTTCCCTGCCACCATACAATCCTTTCCTCCTGCTGATTTACGTTTTACTTAAGCATATTATTAAAACAGATAATTTTTTTAAAAAAAATCCTATCTTCCAAAGTGTCTGCACACCTAGAACTTCATAGCATCTGAAAATTTAATAAAGGTGTTCTTTCTCCCACTATCATGAGTGAAAAGTATTGCAGAGCCTTGGATAGAGTTTTGTGATATTACAATAAATGTTTTTTCACTCTGACAAGGAGTTAGAGTTAATTCTTTCCTAAAATAGTTTTCCACTTATTTCATGTCCATATTATAGTTGTTTAATCTGGACAGCATTTCAATTGTTTATTTGTAAAACTATCGTGATAACTTCCAAAGTCCTTCTAAAATAAAGAGATACAACAATACCACTCTCTCTCTACCCACAGAACGCATTAAAATGTAATAGATGTTTAACTGGAGAGCTCCAGTTTCTGTCCATATCAATTACAATTACAATTACAATGTTACCAGTTACAGAATGGTAGAGTTCAGTATTTCTGAAAATTCATGCTTTCTCAAGGTATTTAATTGAATCCTAATTTTCGCTATTATTAGCTATGGTAAACATTATTAGAAATTATTGCCTGTCACTTTAAATTAAAACAATTTAGCAGTACAGACTGCTGACACCAGTCCAATTCACTTTAACCATCTGAAATTCAACAAAGGCAAATGCACGGTCCTGCAACTGATGATCTGTACTTTTCTTAGAACTCAAAAATTTTTGGTGTGCAGAGTACTGAGACTAAAAATGAACAATAGTTTCTACTGACACTGTACTGATATCAGCGCACAGGGGTAACTCCCTTTATCTCCATTTTAGAGAAACACTAAGAAAAGTAAAAATAAAACAGACAGACTTCCCATAAAATCATTTAACCGCAGAATCTTTGACTAAAGGTCTGAAACAACTTCCTCCTATTACACTAAATTCCGAATTATTTTCTCATAGAGTGCAATGTCATATTTTATCAGTGGTGAGGCTCTATGTGTCATTTTCCCCAGTTACATTAATATTTCTGAAGATTCAAAGACATCATATGTCATAGCACTCGATGTCCATTAGTTGCAATGTTTGCTAGTACTCAGAAGCAGCTGGAAGAAAGAGCAGCAGTGTGCTTCAGGCTTTTGCTTAACTATTTTTCCATCACTGGGAGTAGTGACAGAGGAAGAGGAACTGCTTTGCAATTCATTTTGCTAAAAACACCCCCAAAAAAGCATAACTTTTAAGGAACACACGAAACGTGCTGTACAGTTAGGTGGTGACTCCGAGCAGAGCCACAGGTGGTGAGTAAAATTACGTCATCACTTAGGCAGCTATGCTTTAGAAAGACTGCTGGAGCTTTTTTTTTTCCCTGCTGAAGCTTTGGCACAGGAAAGGTACAATGAAGCCATTTGCTGCTGGATTAAAACACAGGGCAGAAAGAACGGAGCCTGAATATTGCCCGATGATTATTCTCTTGATACCTTGGTCTTTTCCATGTCTCTTTGCTAGGGATCGAAGGGCATATGACTATAGCCTGGCACTACACTCCCAGTTGCAGAGGCTACAATGAGCTCACCATCAGCAGTGCTAGTGGTACATTTTCTCAGAGCTCCAAATCTTCTCAAATCACCTGCATCTTACCAGAGCTGCGTCCTACCCTATATTGATAGAATTTCAAATACTGCGCAGACAGGGAAACGATACTGGCAGGTAAGGTAAAACTCCTTAATTATCTGCCTAGGTATATCCAAATGAGAATTTAATGCTTTCAAAAAGCTTTCTGATGAAAACTGGCACCATAAAACAGGATGAAAAGGTTGCAGTTTACAACTGGTGATAACCTATCTTATCTGATTGCACAGGGTTTCCCACACTTTTAATGGAGGCTAGGCTTGCCTCTGCAGTAATGAAAAGTATGACAAGATGCACACTAAATATAAGCAGATTTTGTATAAAAATGTTGAGAGTTATGCTGGTAAAAACACCAAAATGAATGGCTTCTTTTGGAACATTATTAGAAAAACTTGTGAGGAGACCAGTTTAATTTTTCTTCTTCTTTTAATCTGTTTCTATTTAAGAGTTGGCACAGACATACAGTTTGTTTTTCAGTTAAAGAAAAGAGATACTTCTCTGTTTGTTTCCTCATAAGTAAAACTGATTCCACAAGAAAGGAAAAAGGTCCTCTTTTCATTTAATTTTCAATGAATGGCTGGCTGATTATTTCAAAAGAAGTGGTTAATACCTGCCCTGGGGAGCCCAGTCTCACAGTGCAAGAAACATGAATCTGAACAAGGTGGGTAACAGGGGTAAAGAACCTGAAAGAATGCATTTTTCTGCTGCTCATGGGATGCATTTTGCAGCTCAGCATTCACACATCATAGGGTGTTGACTCCTATAGGAATTCAGTTAACGATGTGGGGTTTTTTAAATTTTCTCACTGGCAGAGACAAATATATACTCAATAAAAAAGGAGGATTACTATAAAAAAGCTATTCTTGATAGAAAATTAAAAAAAATAAGAAAAGAAAAATGAGCTAGAGAGATAGATCTAATTTGTACTGTTCAGTTTCCCTGTTAACAGGAAAATGGAGAATACTCTCATTTCATCCTTGTTAGGACTTCACTAATAAGCCGCAATAGCTGTAATCATTTGATAGTATAACTTGGAAATAATCATTCAGAACCACTTATATTTTTTCTGAAAATTTTTTTGAGAAGGTGAGGAGTTTTCCCCAGTGCTTACTTCTGCCATCCATGTTTTTGCTCTATTTCTGACACTCCAGAAACTGGAAAATCTCTGAAATCTGTGTAAAGATGTGAAATTAGATCCATCCACCCAGTGGTCAGGTACTTCTGAGCATTTCTTCCATAGAAACCTTATTAACCTCTAGGTATCACAGACAAGATGCAGCTCTGTGAGCAGTCTACTGTATTCCTGCTCTATAGGTCAGGGAAAGAAAGTTCCATAGCAAAAAAGCTAGCTGTGGCACTATATAGCACCACACAGTGGTTTTGGCAACAGTTTTTATATCCAGGCTTGAATTTTCAGAGCCAATGTCGTACAGTTGTGTCCTGATCATATTTCAAGACAGAGCATTAAACAGCCCACCCCATACTTCAATATACATATCAAAATAGCTAATTGAGTCACACAAGATACAGGCAGTGCAACTGAATAAAAAGTAATGTTTGTTTTGAACTAAAATACTTACTGCATCCAGTCCTGGGCTCCCCAGTACAAGAAAGACATGGAGCCATTTGAATGGTTTTAGGGGAGGGCCACAGAAAGGAGTCAGAGGGCTGGAGTGTATCTTCTATGCAGACAGGCTGAGAGAGTTGGGATTTTCAGCCTCAGGTGGAGAAGGCTTCATGGAGAACTTAGAGAAGCCTTCCAATACCTAAAAGGGGCTAATAAGAAAGCTGGAAAGGGACTTTTTGTAAGGGTATATAGTGATAGGACAAGAGGATATGGTTTTTATCTGAAAGAGGAAGGATTTAAATTGCACATAAGAATGATATTTTTTAGGATGAGGATGGTAAAAGGCTGCAAAAGGTTGCCCAGAGAAGTAGTGGGTGCTCCATCTTTGAAAGCATTCAAGGCCATGGTGGGTGAGGCTTTGAGCAACCTTATCTACTGAAAGATATTCCTCTCCATGGCAGGGGAGGACGGGATTAGGTGATCTTTAAACATTTCTTTCAAGCCAAACAAATTGATTCTATGATTCTATAAACATGATGTTATAGACATGCTTGAAAAATACAGTATAAAATAAGCGTTATACCTCCAGAAGCTCCCAGTCTCTGGAGTTGTACTATTTTCACCCATATAATTTTAAGCTTGAAGGAAATAAACTGTTTTGAAACAACATCTGATAAGGAAGAAGAATAAAGCGAAGAGTTGCCAGATGATGGTCAATGGAGAAAGACTGAAAAAGATAATAGATGTTACAATTGAACTTGTTAGCTTTGGAATATACCTCAATATTAAGGAACGCTACTCAGCAACATAAACCTTTAAGTGCAAGGACACTGGTGTATTGGCAATGAGATGTCTGGATATCCAGATAGCTTAATGTCATGGTAAAACCTCTCAAGAAAAGGTGGGAATAACAAAACAATGGATATAGTGTTCCATTTAAGATGCAGATTATTCTCCTTGCAGGCAGATGCAGCAAAAAGATGCCAGGTGGATTTCCTCAAGTGTTGCCAACAGTGAGGATTTTGCACAATTGAGATTTGACTCCTGCTCCCAATTACACAGAAAAGCTTCTCCAGAAAAGTTCACAGCTGCTGTTAACTCAATTTAGCTGAATCAGGCTTTATTTTCTGAGACTTGATGCATCATTATTTTATTGCTAGTTTTCCTGCTCTACTAGAATTTTCAGCTTTTTTATACATCTCTCAAAATCACAGAACAATTTTGAGATAACAGAGAACTCTGTGGGTTAGCACTGTCTAAGGAATCGATACTTCCTCCATAAAATAAGGAATAAAACCTTCCAAAGATAGATTTTAGACTGACTTCTAAGAGGAAGTGTTTGCCCCTTTGAAATTATTTGTCATTTATCTATTGATTTCTTTGGATTTATGTCCCAGGATATCCCTTCCTCACTAGCAGAACCTTTCAAAGACCTGTTTGGTCAGATTGTATAAAATTATTAATTTGATCTAGGATCATTAATGTAGGATATTGTAAAAGTGAGACCATAGATATATTTTGGAAGCTGAGATGTTCCTTCAGAGACGCAGTATTTTTGCTCCAGGAAATTGTTCACAGTGTGATGAGCTTTTCCCCAAGCTTCCAGGGAAGACTGCTTACATACTTTTAAATAACAAATGAACTTCTGAAAAATTTGACACTTGTATTTATCATTTAACAGTCAAATGGCATCTGAAACAGTCAAGAAAAGGCTTTAACCTGTCTAGCCAAGTGTTTTTTAAATTATAGATGTTTTGTTCAATCAAGATGAACTATATTTTTTTTAACCTTTCATCCTTTACTCTTGTGTCTAGTCTGCTAAAAACTGTTTATTTTAAACTAAACCTTGAAGTGATTACTCAAGATTCAGATCAATTACTTTTAGTTTTAATGTCAGTAAAAGCTTTTTTCAGCACCACAAGAAGCAATTGAGTTTTGCTTTCCCCAATATGAAGGCCAAATAAGTTTTTTCTGCTCTTCTTGGGAACAAAGTACAAATCTGTGGCAGGAGACCAGGTGTAGAGTTCAAGTGAGTGGCCAGTGGTGAACGGTGGCTGAAAGAAATCACATTGATTTTGAGAAGTGTTTGGCCAGGCTGTGGAAGAGTAAGGATGTTCACAGCAGTGAAAGTAGACATGGAGTCTCTGAGGACACCAAGCCTCCCCTGGGATCTCTGTCTGTAGCCCAGGGACTCCCAGGGGCTCAGCCTTGATCCCTAATTCTTGAGAGCCCAACAAGACACCCAGGAAGACCCTTGTGTACTGCCCTTGGCAGCGGCAGCAGCAGCAAAAGTAAAGGACCACGCCAACGGGAAATGGAGACCAGCTTTTCAGGTACAGTGCTAAAACATGTGATGTCTGAAGCTTCCAGCAAAAGTGGAAAGAGTCTTGCTTGGGTGCAAAATTCCTGCTGTTGACAGTGCGTATGTCTTGGATTCAGCTAAATGAATATAACTGGTGGAAAACCAACCCTTCCAAAAGATTATTGTTCCCTATGTGCATCGAGGTTGGCAGAGGGAAAGAGTGGACTCAGAACTTAAAAAAAAAAATAATTAACAGGTTTAGTGGTGATTCCTGTATTTCATGGTGGAACACTTTTATGTATTCTACTTGTTTTCCTGAGGATAATTCTCTAAAGGCAGAAGATTTAAACCAATGTTCCATATAAAGAGTGTTTTCTTAATCAGTCTTTTGCTGAGACTAAAGGTGGGCGAGTGTGGGCGATGCAGGGAAATAGAAAATATTGCCTGCTTTAAAGCAAATAGCAAAATTTCTGAAAGAATAAAAAACAAATACCAATTTAATCAATACCAGCAAAATGAACCGAGAAGTCATGCCCAAAGTCAACAGAGCGAGTTAACTCTTCAGAGTATCAAGGCAAGTCCACTCAGAGTATGCTTAATTACACATTGTATCTTGCAGCTTTTAACTCAAAACAAATATATGATGTTCAAGTAGGTATGTTATATTGCAAGTAAGGCTTTTTGACTAATTGATTTACACAATGTAGTATTCATATTGTACTAATAAAATCAAGATTTCTATAGATATACCACTTGTGTAGGAAACTGAATCCTAGGTATAATTTCCTTAGTGTGAGACTTGAAGAACTGTCTTTGCTATTTACATTTCTTGACCACTGAGGACAGTGCTAAAAGGTCCTGACTGTGACAGCACAGAACTCTCTTTCCCATGAGAAAATCTATCTGTTTATGGTAAACAGAAGATAAGGTGTTCAGAGCTCCTTTGGAATAGGTGGGAATGCCTGTGTCCAATCAGCCACAGGGGGCAGAGGGCTGTGGTCAATCCCAGTTAGAATTCATTTTGTATATAAAAGTTGCATTTAAATAAATACTTCCCTTTTTCTCGGTAAACTCTCTCGTATGCCTCTTGTTTTGACATCGGCTCAACAACAACTCCTGACAGGTAATCCCTTGCCAGTCACTTTTGGTATCTCCTCTGAAGATCCCCTCCATCTTCTTCCTGACTGAAGGTATGAAAGAGATCTTTCTGTTGCTATATTGCTTCTGGTCTTCTCTCAATGTGGTCTGCGTGTTCTCTCCAAATTTGCAATTTCTGCTCACTTCGAACTTAAGTAAACATACTAAAGATTTCCTTGGATGCTAAGCCACACTTTGCAGCATTTCGATATTTGCTTTTCTTCCTCACTTTTTAATGTCAATTCCACCATTTTAATACTTGCTCTGGCACTGCCGTGCTTACTGGATAAAATCACTCTTGTGATACTTTCATCTTACTCCCCTGGCCTCTGTCTTATTCTCAAGCACTTGGCAAAACCTTGTGTGACCACATGGACTGAACTGCTTCCCTGTCTGCTTTTGAGATTCCCGAAAGTGAGGTATAAGTGCTCTATATACGTCATATTCTCAGATATCTCAAATCACACTACCAGTTCCACGTACTTGACTGCTTTGATCTGATTCATTTCACCTCTTTGTGGCACATTACATAAATCCCTAAGGCAGCAATGTAGTCACCTATGGCTTCATTTATAGTTAATGGGAGGTAACAAAGATCTCAACAGTGCAAATTAAGATGTCATAAAAGAGAGTTTTAGGCAACAGTGTCTTTTCTTTCGTCACTGTTATCTAAGAACCTGAGTGCAATCCTACATAAAATCCCTATAGTTCAGTGGTATGAATGTACTAGCTACTGCTTGATTTGGATTTTCTTCTGATTTATCTTCACATGATGAGGACAGACTTTTATGTTCCCAGCCCTAAGGTATATATTTATGAGGGATGATTGTGCCTATCTGGTTTTTAGGAATTTATTTGTCACATGTCATCACATTACTTCTTCCTACTTGCGTTACTATTAGAACTTGTATCCCTATTGTCTTATCATTAAAAATTAAAAACTGCAAATAAAATCATAGGATTTTTATAGTGCTACAAAATGGGTAAAAAACCCAAAAGCATATATCATGGATTTATGTTTTATTTTTGTACCAAAAATGTCTTTTAAGAGAAGCTGACTCAACCTAAATATAACTTTTTCAGATACATTAATGCCAGATGTTAAAATCACAATACTTTATACACTATTGTCTGGGAGAATTTACCTGAATATATATTTCCTGAAGCAATCTCACCATATTGCAATATTTTGACTATACACTCAGATACTTGTGTCTGAAATATAAATAAAAATGTATAACGCCATTGTTTTTCAAAATAACAAGATTGGACAAATGGAAAAGGACAATGAGCTGCCTGGTTCATATGCACAGCAAGACTTATTTTATATAATCTACAGAAACCTAGGAATAAATGCATATGTGTGCACACAGGGATACTCTTTGGTTCATTTCCTTTTTTCCAATTCCATTTATGAATTTATATTTTATTTTACTAAAAGCAAGATAGCTACCCAAATTGCCAGGGTAAATGCAAAGTGTCTTCTGACATCTGCTTTGTTTCATTGTCTGACTGACAGTGAATGCTGAAGCCCGTCCGCTCCCGTCCAAAGCATTGATTTGTATTCAGGAAGTATATGAGTCATCTTAGGCTGTTAGACTTAGTAACGTAGCTCTTCTTTTCTAAATAGATATGTTTGGCAAGTTACAAGCAGCCTAGAAATATCTTGTTAGTCAAAAATATTGGTCAAAGGTAAGTTCAAATCCCCAGCCAGAATGTCATCAATGCTTTTCAGTGAGAGTGGCAGAGGTTCACAAAGAAATGATCATTTCAGGAAAATGTGCAACATCTTCAATTCCTTTTGAATGAGATATGAGTTACTCAGCAGATCACCAGGAATATTCAACACATAGCAGATGAAGCCCTAATGAAAGAATTTTCAATGATCTGATAACTCATTTTACTTGTGTTGAGATTGCTTGTTTCTTGGTACCCTGCAAATGAGGTTCCAAAAAAGCAGAGAACAATCCCAGGATAATTAGTAAGTCAGCACCACAAAGGAGTAAGCTTTTCAGAAAATGCATAAAATGAATACTTCTGATGCTTTTGCCAATCTATTAATTCTCCAATTAATAAAAAAAAAAAAAAAAGATAAAAAAGAAAGGGTGATGCTTCATTAGAGCCTAAAAGAAGTGAAGGAAAAAACCTGCAAAACAAACAAACAAATAAACAAAAAGCCCCTTGCCTTGAAAATCAAAGACAAAACATTAAAGTGGTTTTGTAAAATAACATTAATGTTCATGAAATATGTTTAAAGTGGAAATTGCTTTGGGAAGTTGGGAAATGTTCACATAGTGCTGGATGCCACACAGAAAATGCAAAGCACAACATGGTTAAAAAAGACTAAATGGGTCAAATGCAGAATTAAAGTGAGCACAGTATTAAAAGAGTGTGGGAAAAACCTATAAAAGGTCCTGAAAAAGATATTTATTTAATAGCTACAAATCTTTTTCCATTTTCAGTATTGTTTTAAGTTGCGAGACCCTTTGACATTTCTCAAAAGGAACAAAAATGAAGCACTTAAATCTCATATTACTCATGATTAACTTATGTAATGAACAGGTGATGTTGTTTGTATGTCCAGATTCACTAAGATTCAGTGAAATAACTAAACCCCACTGATTGAGGGTAGCTTCTGTCTTCTGGATACTTTTCTTCAAGGGAAGCATCTGGCATAATAATAGATATTTCCCCTACAGCCTTTCTTGCATTTATGTTTATATTATGCCAACTAAAACACTACTATTAGGAAATATTACTGATCCAAGGAAGTTATTCAGATCCTTCATGTTATATGCTACTTAGCCAGCAGAAAACAACAACACTGGTATCATTTCTCCAACTGAGTGTCGCTTTTAGCTCTTGAGACCCCAGGGAACACCTGCCCTACCAACCCCTAGCAGGCTGCATCAGCTCTGTGGTGGAGTTTTGGCCCATGAGAGTGGATATCCCTTAGGAATGACTAAGAGGAGGGAAAGCTCAAGTTGCCTGCTCCTGACAGCAGCTTGGGTGCAGCTGCCTGATAAAAAGCTATATGGGATGTAAGGCACCATTGCACTTAGATATGGTCTAGGTGTCATCCAGACGCAGACAAAATGAGTCTAGCTGGGACTATGGCTGGATGAAGAGCCTCCAAGTTTCCATAACAATAATCAGAATCCCCGTGCTTCACACCAGGAAATCCACGCTGAATTGACACATGTTGTTTTTAGAATAACAATCTCTCTCATGCATACAGTACACAGTGCACTGTGAGACAGACTTCTGAAATGTGTTTGTAGATGAAGACACTGTGCCACCTGGAGTTTTAATAAACCAAACCAAATTATTTTCTCTCCATCTCATATAATTTTATTTATGAATAAAGTGTTCAGATTTTGAGCAAGAGTTTATTTCCATGAATCAGGAATTTATGAATAGATTTGCAACTGCTCTGAGAGGGGCTCATTGGCTCACCAGAAAATACTACTAACTCTGTAATTTGTCAGTGTATTTTGGATATTTGAAAAAGGAGGAAAAAAAAGAGGTAGAGATGGGTGCAAGTGCACTACACAAGTGGTTCTTTCAGAATATTTTCAAATGCCAATATTGTGGGTAAGAGTCATGAGAACTACCGCTGCAGAGAAATCCATAACAATTGTCATTCAGGGTTTTTTCACTCCTTTTCCTCCCTCTCACTTGTGCCTGCCTTAACAACTATTTTGGCTGTTGCACAGCTTTATTGCATCTTTAGAATTCTGTCTGGCTCAAGTACATTTAAATAGATATGTCCAAGGTTGAGGTATTGCTATGTTTCAATTGCAATTGCCTCTTTTTAGGGAACACTTACTCCGTTTTGTCCTGACTTTTTATCTGGAGGAACCACTAACTGACACCAGAAGAATTCAGTGGTAAAAGTGTGTCTATAGGTTTTTATTTTATATAGAAAAAGCAAATGTCTACAGTTACAGTTAAAGGACTGGTACTTTAAAAGCAGAGAATGTAGCAAGTACAAAAAGGTGAGAATATAAATTACATTCCTTTCCTTATAGCAAACAAAATATGTCCATTTTTGTCACCTGAAGAAAGATTCCTACTTTAGCAATATGAACAGCTCTTGAAATTGATAAAAGCTTTTCAAGATAAGAAAGTTTCCAGCTGAACCTGAAAGAAATCTGTCTATTCAGAAAATAATATGGCTTTCAGCTTCGCCTATCTAGTAAACAAAGAAAAAAAATAGAAAAAAAGGACTATACACCTTCTGAGGATCTACAAGCATGAGGTAATATATTCTTGTCAATGCTATGAGAATGAAAAAAATCTCACTTAAACTGCCAATGTAGATATTCTGTTCTTTTTTGTCCTTGTGAAAGCCAAATTACTACTAGTGTCAGTAGACTCAGAAGAAACTTTAAAAATCCCCACTAGTTTGATTTTGATTTTTTCCTACTGGAATAGTAGGTTAATTTATATGAAATTTTACTTACACAGACAAACAACTTGAGGAAGGGGACAAAACTTACCCACTGAATTGTTGCATGTGAACAAGGGTTTTCAACACAAACCACTGCTTCCAATATGGCTCAGTATTAAATGAGACCAGTTAGCCAGCTGTGTGGGTTGCCAGATGAAATCTCGTGTTTACTGATACAGACATACTTCTATCCACTATCAAAGCCTTGGTTTTGGTCTTTCTTTTTATTCAACACTGATTTAGTCCTTGGCCATGAGTCTGACTCATCTTTCTTGGTCTGTGGTTCTGATCTTATTGGTGTAGCAAGGCAAAACTACCCCATGGGGTAACTGTTTATCTCCTATCCGAAGTATGGAAGCCTGGGGTTTGGGATCTGAGCACCACTTTCTTCTTACAAGGCAACCACAGTCTGCTTTCCTAACAGAATTCCTTGCAAGAATGTCTAGATAGGTGACTTAGTAAAGTTTTCAAAAGAAAATAATTTTCAGTAAATGTGGATTTTTATGTTTTCTTTTTTAAAATTTCTTTTTCTTTTATTTGAATTGCAACTTAAAGGGAGACAATTATAAGAGTAGGCTGCAAGTAAGAAAAGTTAGACATAGGCCAGGAGAAATATCCCATGGCTCCTACTGCTGTCTTTGTAGACGATTATCTGAGAAATGTAAGAAGAACAATTACTTCAGCTATTAAAAATTATCAAAGTGTACCTGGAAGCCTTGAAAGGGTATGAAACTTCACAGGTGATCAAAAGATGTGCACATATTCAAGATCACTCCATAGAACAATGAAGAAGAGTGCTGCTTCATTCGCAGCTATATTGAAGACTTGGTCTCTGATCATATTTTGGACAAATGCTCAGTAACGTTACAGAGCAGAGAAATTCTGACTTACATGAACATCAAAGGAAAAGTAACATCTACAGGATATGAAGAGAATCCAGTGAGTAGCAAGGATGCCAAGCTATCCTTCGCAGGACACACACATCTGAAGCAAACCCTGAGGCAGCTAGCACATGTTGCTGCAATCTACAAAAGATGAACAAAAAGATAAGGAAGTGAGAACAGAAGTACCAGTCCTGAAATCTTACATCCCTCCAATACAGTGCCAGGCAGTTTGAAGTGGCTTAGAAAGCAGTGTACAAGTAGTCCTGAATCAAAAAGCCAGTAGTCCTTGATTCAGCAGTCTCCTGCACATGCAGGGTACATTTTCACCAAATAAGGTGGTCATGCCCTGGGCTCAGCTCTTGGTAGGCACTGCATCACAGGGCACACTGAGCAAAAGTCCTTGGAAAACACTAGGATAAAGCCATAGCTGAGGTCGTATGAGTTGATCCAGCTCTGGGACTGAAGACCTACAGTCTGACGAACAGAGGCCAGGGAAGTCAGCAGTGGTGACAAGCACACTGTGTGCCATTTTTCTTCCCCGGCATTAAACTGCTAACTCTGCAGAAAAAGCAGAACACTGACAACATGTTACAGTAAATTCCCACCTTTGATACATGGCAGGCAATCCAGCAAAGTGCCTAGAAAGCAAGAGTTCAAGGCTGGTCAAATGGTTGGGACCAAATGCCACAAGAGATGAGTAATGATTGATGTGTATAAGATTGAACTTTGCTAAAAAGTTGCTGAGGAGAAATCTCGTTAGTTTTAAGAGAAGACAGCTGCATTTCAGGTGGAAGACAGGCTGTTGCTAATAGGTAGCTGTGAATGAGGTACTTTGGCATCTGCCAAGATGGCATGCACATGTGTTTGTTTCATTTGTCTTCAAAAGCGACAAGGTGAGGAAAAAGGGAGACCACATTGTGTCTACTTTGAGCATCTTGCAGTGGTCCAGAGCACACTGCATTTTGGAGCTCCACAGTCTGGGCTCCACCTTCTTTTGGTTTGTCCCCTCATTCTTTACTCCTTTGTGTCTGGATCCTGCCACCTAGAGCCAGTGGGGGCTGGGGGCTCTCAGTTGTGCTCACCTGGGACCACACATGTGGCTCAGGGTTGCTCTCCCTGCTGAGATATGGCCCCCCAGTTAGACTTGGTGAACTTCTGCTGCTATTTTCTAACAGTACTCTGCAAAATAGTTTCTGTGTTTTAAAGAAAATATGTGCAATTTTTAAGTCTTCATCTGTAGACAAAAATAGGTAGAGCAATCAATTTAATGGTTAGACATCATGGGTAGAAAACCACTTTTCATCGCTATTGTGCCAACTTCTATTTCCTCCTGTCACAAAGCAGCAATAATAATGTTTTCATGCAAAGGGCTTAAATATTTTTTTTCAGCTGAAAAGAAAGTATTGTTTTTATCAGATACATTTAGCAGAAAATAACAGTTTTGAGAACTGGTCAAGCAAGACATTGCCTTTTTTATTTTAAACACCATTTAGTACCCATAGAGTTTAGTGGTTTCAAAAATAAAATCAGAAATACCATTTAAGTTCTCCTTGCCTCCTGCTATTCACTTCATGTTATTTTCTCTGGTGTAAGACTGACAAACCATTAAGCAATCATTGCAATGGCTTGTTTTCACTTTAGAACTAAAAACAAGTTCATGGATGTGAAAATATGAGACATCTCACCCATATTTTATTAAAGAATGTGTTAATATGTCTTCTTCAGGGACTTTCTCAGTGTGAAAATATGCAAATTCCATTACTTATAAAAGCACAAAGGGAACTTGATGTACAGTGGTTAAAAAAATAAAGCCTTTCAGAATATAACAGGCAACTCACTGGGGCATCGCTGACCTATTCCTTTCTCACTTATTAAATGGATCTGAGGACCGTTTCAGGATTGTATTGATTGCATTGTTAAAATGGCATGTGACCTCCAAATCAGTTCACAGACCAGTGTCTGTTAGTGAAGCACAGAGCTGCTTGTCAATGGTGCCCTCGGAATTGAAATAGACATTGATGGACAAGACCTTCAGCTGGCTGTTTTAAACATGCAGATTTCCCCGATTAGGCTGGCCATTTTTTTTGGTTTTTTGTTGTCGTTGCTGTTGCTTGGGAGTATTTAATGAGCTTTTATTGATTAGGTGTTTAGTGTTACAGTACATTTAAAGAACATGTGCAATACCATAGTTAAGAATTTGTATTCACCAACTATGTAATACAAAGGTTTTGCTGCAGCTTTATAAAAAGGATTATATTTTTAGCTATAAATATATTCTCTAGTAAAAATACTAAGTGTACTAGCTTGACTCTTAATTCTGTTTTGAAAAAGGTTATGTGAAATTTCTGTAAGCTAAGCAAGCTGTTCTACTAAAATATAATGAATATTTGCTACTTACGATACAACTCAGCGAGATTAGTTTTACAGGTGTCAGGATATTGGTGGCACCTCAAAATTTGCTGCAGCTTTTTAGTGTTAGAAAGGTGAAAATAAATTATGATCTTTTGTTTAATATCTATGATATTGTCACATATGTGTACATGTTTCATTTTAAATGCATCAACCATGTACAAGAAGTACTGTTTTTAGAAAAGGTGGGTGTTACATGTATTTTCTCAGAGCCTGATTTTACTCTTGCAGTATCCATTTTCTACATAATACTTCATTATAAGGTGTTATTCAAAAAATGACACCTTGATCACAATTGCAGCTTTTATTAAATATAAGTGAAGGAAGGAAAAATAATCAAATCACGTATAATCATCACTTCCTTCCTGACTTCCTCTGCAAAGAAGTTTTCCTGGTTTTAATTTTTCTTTAAGAGAAGAATGAATGTTATAAATTTGTAATTGAATCTTGGTTCAACCACATTAGCAAGTCCTCCAGCTCACTAAGAAGATAATTTTCTAAAGTTCATTCATTAATAGCATTTACCTCAAAAATATTTGCAATATCCTCTCCAATTTTTTTCTCTTTGAATTAGATTACTGTCCTCTGTGTTTCACCCCCCAAAAATGCTAATTAAAATGGTCCTGGACCAAAAGCAGACTACTCTGTGAGGTTGTAGCACATCATTTTCTATCTTGACAATTTTAATGTAACAATAATTCTCCATGTGATTCTGCCTAATGTCAGTTGCACATACCTGGTTTTTCACATTGTAGATAAATTTGAACTCTTCAATACCTTTCTTTCCATTTTAAAGTTCAACTCTCATGATTTCTGAGTGAAATCATTCACACTATTTGACATGAATTCCATTTATTCTTTCTCAAATCCCATATTTTTAAAAGTTTAAGTGAAGCCATAGATGCCATGTATTAACTCCCACTAAGGGAAGAATTCAATCCCAAATCTCTAAAGGTGACATTAAGAGTATCATATTCTGCCCAAGTGTAGTGCAGGCAGACTTCAGACACATTTGTCTCAGTTAGGATGGACATAAGCCTCCCTCTGCAATTTGAGCTGAAGAACCACGGCCCAGCTCAGAAGTCATAGTTGCATTTATCCTGCCCCTGAGATAATGCTTCTTGCCTCTCAGTAAAGAATATACACTCTGTCGCTGTCAGGATGTGTGGAGGATGAACCGGACCCAGCTGATGTTCAACCCTTGGAAAAATTTACTTTGTCTAAATAAATTCAGAGCTGCAGAAGGCAATTCAGACTACTAATTTTTCAAACATCACCATTAAAAATCAGTTGTTAGAAACATCCCTAGGCTGATTAGTTCAAGTGAACACTCTATAAGCAGAAAATTGTATTCTGCCCCACTTTCTCTCAGCTTGGGAGAATTTATGTTCATGGTCACTGAGAGCAGGTTAAACTGCATGTGCAGAGCCCAAATGCATGCCTTTTCTTATTCCAGACAGGCATCATTTCAGTCTGGGAGGGGTGGGCAATCATAAATAAGGAGTCTGATTCTGCCACCTGATGATTAAGACACTTTATTTACAGGAGGACAGCATCAGGTCCTGGCCCTTGTGCCAGGTACTTTTGTGCATTTTTCTTCACAATTAGTAGGTAAAAGACGTTTTGAGCAGGAATGGGAAACATGACATTCCTCCTCCTTTCTCTACTAGAAAATACAACCATTTCTGGGTGATCTGAGCAGATTATTTTTTTAAGTGAGAGAAAATCACCACTGTATCATAAAACATATGTTACTGTAAAGTCAATGATTCAATACCTCAGTATTATTTGCTATACATAGTTGCATCATTAACAATCTGTAAAAGTCTTGCTAATCTCGTAATGAAAGTGCAGAAACAGATTTTGGAAGTTAGAGTGGCTCTGAAATCCAAATTGCTCACAAACTCAGCAGTATTAGAAAGGGAAAATGTACAAGAAATAAACTATCTCAAAATCCTTCAAGCAGTATTCACAGTGTTGGAAAATAATCCTGTGTCATCAGAGTGCCAAAATACTGCCCCAGCAAAAGTCCTCTGATAAAGATTTTTAAAATCCTGTGGTTTTTTTAAACCTTTCTAATAATGAGAAATTGATGCTTTAGAATTCTAAGGAAGGTGAATCTGTTAATTGGTTAATCAGGTTTCTTTCTATTATTTTCAGGGTGTGGAATAGTTGGAAAATTAACTGAGAAATTAACTTTGAAATTAACTAGGAAAATAGGTTTCAACTTAAAAAGAAACCCAAAAAACCAAAAAAAACCCCAGCTTTTCATGACTATGTTTATTTTCATGATCTTTCCATATACATTTTTTGAATTTGTTCTTACATTTTTTTAATTGAGCAAAGAGCTCAATGCAAGTTCTTGACAGTGGTTGAGAAATTTATGCTATATTCTGCTCCATTCTAAGTAGTGACCACAGAGTAAAGGCACTTAATTTTTACATAAAAAGGGAAAATCGCAATGGAATTTTGTAAGTAAATTAATTTTAATGGCTAGTCTACCTGTTATTTCAAGTTATTCCCATACTAATTTTGCATCTCAGCATGATATTATATACCTTGGAGTTTTGACTGTTTGGGGGAAGGGGTTGTGCCTTAAATGAAAACCATGTAGTTATTCTCATGAGTGTAAAGTATTAATCAAAGCTGCTGTTTCTAGTGACATAATAACTTCATTCTAACTAATCTTTGCAAGTGGAGGAATGCTATCTATTGAAATGGTAAAATGCTCAGTAAAAGTACATATTCAGACAAGTTCGTGTCAATGTACAGATACTATACAAGTTGGTCTTAGATATACTTAAGGAATTACAATGAAACTAGGGGAAGAGACAAAGAGATTTTCTAGTTGCCTATCTTGTGTGCCTGTGAATAAAATTTTGAAGGGCTTACTAGCCAAGAGTGTCATAAATAAAGCAGAACTTGGGGCAAAAGGCAATCCATGGCAAGGGCAAGTTTTCTGGTAGGTGACTGGGGCTTCAAAAGCTGACAGGACAAAAAGAATGAATAATCTAAGGTGAAAATAATAAGTATTTGCTTTTTAATTTTAAAAGTAAACCGATTTAAGTATCCCTTTCCTTGGGCTACAGGAGAGCATGTATCGCAAAACAATGCAAAACAAAGGAAGCTGATCAAAATTTGTAGCTTCTGAGGTAGCTTGCTCATAATCTTCATATAATAAAGTAACAGCATTGTTGTATGTGGTAGGGTTGTCCTTCTGATTGCAGCCCTCGTATTTACTAATCTGAAGCACATTTGTAATGAAAATGTATTTCATAAATAAATCAGTTAATTTCCCACAGCAAAACCTTTGAGATGAAATCCTACCCCTATATATTCAACAGGAAAATCTCCACTAATCATAAAGTAAGTAGTATTTTGTCCTTTGCCTTTTAAAAGTCTTATATCATGAAAGTGTAATGAGAAGCTGGTTTACTTGTAACCATTAGCGATACCACCCTCTATCAGAGCTTTATGGTAAAACCAAGCTTTTTGTTGGCTTCACTCCTGAGATTTCCTCCCATTACAGTGAAACAAAATAGTCCTCCTATAATAATACAACATATCCTAATTGGGATGGTGGAAAATGAGACATGTTTCTGTTATTTCAGGGATCCAAGCACCCTTGAATTATTCTATAAATACAGTGTCTGCATTATTTAAATGGAGTCTGACTGTATTGAATGGTGCACTAAGCCTTTACATATCACTTTCTGTCTTCAAAGTTTTGAGCTAACACTGACTGAGTACAGTAGGTGTGCTCATAAATTTGTATTAAGTGAAGGAATAGCTTTTCTGTCAAGGACTAGGATGGAAAATTGTCATGGTAGTGTGAGCATAAGGGTCAAAAATGGAGGCTCTACAAAAGAAGATGGAGAAGTTGACTGTAGGAGAGGAAAGAAAAAATCCAGACAAGACGGATTTTTAGATAGACTAGAAAATTGAGTGGAAAAAATGTGTGAGAGTACTTTCAGCAAACAGGAGAAAAACTACTGTTTAGAATTTCAACATTCCTGTTCATAACAAATCCTGCTAACACATCTGAGTGTGTTAGCTTCAATTCCCTCACTATGTTTACAGTTCTAGCTAATAATGTTTGTTTGTTTACTTTGCTCATTTTTATTTGGCACACCAAATGTTATGGGTCTCATCAGGAAAATCTTTCATCACAGCTTTATTGCAGCTTAATATTGACAACCTCAAGCATGCAAAAATAGAGAATGTGGCACAAAAGTCATAACATTGTCTTTAAATAGTCAAGAAGTGACATAAATAGGTGTGAGGTCTCTGTGTAGGCTGCCATCTCATTTCTGAGCTGTTAAATTATGCTTGCTTTATACATCAGGGTGTGTATTTCAAAAATAATAATAAAAAAAAAGATTCTTGAACTATTGTGTCAGCAACTGAGGTTTGATGAAAATGATTTAATTTTATTCACACATTAAAATTGTAAGTGTGGATAATATAGATTACTGAAAGAGATATCTTTACTCCTGGGTATTTCTTTAAGGTATTGAAGGTTTTTAAAGATCAAGAAAATGTAGGTTTCAGCTAACAGCTGGACAGTCATATTAGAAAGGACCAAAGTCAACATGTACTGCTAAAAGTATCTTGTCCTGAAGTTACTGTACACCTATAAATAATTACATTCAGGTTATTACTGAATATTATATTAATTAGATTAATTATTCTAGAAAGAAATGCTGCAATAATATCTATTATGTTGCACTTTCAAACTACCTCTTCCAGGATACGAAAGAATTGGAACAAGCTGTGCTAAGTAATTTAGTGATTTCCCCAATGTCCTAGTGTGTGTTTTGTTTACAGCTAGGCATTGCAACTATCAAAGCTTTTATTTTTATTTTTTTCCCTTGTACAAAACCACTACAAATATTCAGCATTAAGAGAAGGTCAGAAGGTATCCTGCAGTCCAGGTTAAAAAATTTCTTCATCCATTTGCATTTTATAAAATTCAATAAAATTGGTTACCGGTTGCAAAATGTAAATCCTGAATCCTCCTCTTGTGATAGAAATTGCATAGTTATGCAATGCATAGCATTGATCCAGGTTAAGTGTCTGTCTATCTATTTACTTATTTGTTTGTTCAAATAGTCATACACATGGATTCAGGTAACTAGTTATGCAGCCTATGCTAGTTAAAAAGTCATTAATGGAAATCTCTCTGGAGTCTCAGGGCAGTGCATGCTGCAGCAACCTGGCAGAATTCTGAAGTACATGAACAACATTCACCAGACAGTGGTTTCCTGAGTATAGCTGAAATTTTGGGGTGTGTTCTGTAAATCCATAAGGGGTTGGCATTTGCCATTTCACAGCTTGCTCCTTTCTGCCAGCAAAAATGCCAGAGACAGATTAAACAATAACAGGCAAGCTTGCTTATACTTGCTGGAAAAGCATGTTCTGTGTAAATGGCTGGTTCATTTGGCATGTTTCTTACCATAGTCTGACATTTTCTTCCAATCACAACATAAAACATCTTTTGAATTTCAGTGATTTTGCAAGCAAGAAAATGTGGGGATTTCTGTTTATGAGTGAAACACAAATACCAGCTATAAACTATGCTCAAATTCTTGGTAGGAAGGCCAACAAAAGAAGGGTTCTCATCTCTTTTTTGATGCACTCATCTCTTTAATGTTTTTCCTCCTTTGGTTGAACATACCAAATGTTTCTGATAGTACTGCGGCAGCACAGCTTGAACTTTATCTGAGGTCAGATCCTAAATAGGTGCATGTAGTTTATAAACATCTTTAATGTATTTTGAATTTAAAAATTTACATTTATAATTTTTATATGACTTTCAATATATTTTAATCTATGTTTAATGCATTATGATAAACAAATCAATAATTCTGAACAATATCAGATTTATTTACCTGGAGTAAGACTCTCATTTTGATAGTAAATGCACTGGAACATTCCTCTAGAATATACTTCTATTTTCAGCCATTCTTTGAAGTACTATATGGTTATTCAATTTAGCAGCACAGAAGGCAAGTACTGTAAACACCACAATCCATTTATGGAAAGTAAAAGTAATTCATGGAGTTTTTAATCCAACAGCACAAGCTGTGAGTGACCAAATGGAACTGCAGACTAAGACTTATCTACCATAGGTCATGCTGTGTTAAAGATTTACTGTTAAAAAAAAAAAACGGGAAATAAAAAAAAAAAAGAAAGATGGTTTAAATATTAGTTAGTGGTCTCCTCAAGCAATCTTCCTGCCAGGAAATTTGTCTGAACACTTTCCCAGTTAAGCTATATGGGCACAATTCCTATCTTTTGAAATAAATCATCTATAGAAATGTATTTGCGGAAAAAATCTTTACCGTGATTAAAATGTAATTGCTCACTGGGAACTTGTTGCATAATTCAGTATCTCTCTCTATAATGGGAACAAACTGTATGGCTTGAGCATGCTTTTAGATGCAGATTGAGCTCTTTTCTATCTCCAAGATGAAAAGAAGCCTTGGACTTCTCTGATAACTGCATTTGATTTTAGAATGAAAAAAGGCAAATTGGGAAAGTAAAATTTCAAGATCAAAGCTCCATCACAAAATCTTTTACAAGCCCGAGAAATAGACTACAATGGTTAGGGTGCTTTTATTCAAAGGTGTATCAAAAGTGGATGCTTGATTTTAGATACAGTTTTTCTTTATTCTTGGGCTAGCACAGAGTGGATGTAACGTAGAAGTCAAAAAAACTAGATTAGAGGAGAAAAATAGCTGTGTTCAGGAAAACCTTTTGCTTGTCCATTCCTGGGGTCACTGAAGTAAACTTCAAAGGAAGGTATTCATATCCCTTATACTTTAATGTATTAGTGTTGCCTTTGTAATTTATCTGCCAAGGATTATGAAGAGGCAAACCCCAGCAGTGCTCAAAGTAGTTTCATTAAAAAAAACAAAAACAAAAAAAAAAAACCAACCAAACAAACCAAAATCCAAAAAACCCAAAAGCATTTATAAGTCTTGGTCTCAATTTAACATCTTTATTTTCAATTCCAAGGCTTTAGAAAAGTAAAAAAAGTGAAGAGAAAAGGTAAAGGATTTCCAATAACCCCTTTTCACTTAGCTGATCCATATCATGATTAAATCAGTGTTTAGATCACCTTAACCACTCACTTTTCCTATTATTTCCTTTTTAGATAGTTCCAGTGAACATAAGATAATTTCATTTGTTCATATAGAAATGAAATTGAGAAATAAAATTTCAGAGAGAGAAATGGTCAAAATCCTCAGCATATACCGTATGTACCATATAATTATGTACATCACAGCCTTCTGGACCCAGTACTTTTGTAAAATTCCCAACTTCTCAGAAATACTCTCAGACCACATATATAGATTAAACCATAACCTTGCATCTTCAAAGATGATGTTGTCACTTTATCCACGAACAGTCACAGTCTGCTCTCAAAAAAACTAGCTCACCAGGTATAGTGTCTCAGAGCTCTGGGAGTTTCTGGTTACATAACTCACCTCTGTCATATTTCAATATTCTGAGAAAGTAAAGATATGTGAGAGAATGGGATGTGTTTGCAGTTGCTGATTCATTTGGCAACAGGACGTGCCACAAATAGTGAAGCAGGTGGTGTTTCGTACAGGTTGATGGTTTGATGCCCAGGTATGTTGCATTGTCTTAATCCAGATGGCAAAACACGTATATCTGAGAGCAGGACATAGCCTGCTAGGCTTTGAGCAACTGGAGATAATGCATTCTTATAACTGCTGATGTCCCTCAGAGAGCAATCCAGCAGCCTTCCCAACCTAATTAATCGTGGCCATGAAGCACCCGGCTGTAGCTGCAAGCACATCCAAGTATTTCCTGTACATGTCACACCTTCTTCCCTTTTTACCCTCAGTATCAGCTGCTTGACTTTTTCATCTGGGAGCTAGTAACTGGTAAGGAATGGATTCTATTAATGGTATTGGGGGGTTTTTTGTGACAAAGAGACGGAGGGGTATCTATGGTGCATGAGGGAATGTTCACACTGGAATCCACAGTACTTCACAATACAAATTATGTTACTTGCTGCATAGATCCAGACACAGTGTCCAATGGTGCTGTATCTGCTGCCACAGTGTGTGTGTTCATATTTCTGAATATAAATATATGCAGGTAGGAGAGTCTTTGAGAAGATAAAGAATATATACAGCACGTAATGCCTTCTGGACAGAAAATATTTGAATTTCAGTTTCCAAAGGGAAGTCACTGAGCCTGTGAAATAGGTCAGGAAGAAAGCAAGCAGGGAAATCAGTTCCCTTTACCTCCTTGATCATAGATGGGGAAGTTTAGCAATAGAATATATAGTCTCAGCATCGGAAACATTATTCAGGCCAGCCAGAGGGAAAGGAATAATATGAGAAATGTGGAACAGTAGTGATAGGCTTCTTCCCAGAGGATTTATTTGTTCTGCTACATGTTTTCAAGGCAATTGATGGCTAGTTGTTCAGGCCACCTACTATCATTTTTTTTACAGCTCTGAAAAACATTGTGATGTAATTACTCTGTGACTTTCCAAATGTCAGTGTTGTAAAGGAAAGACTGGGGCTAGCAGAGCTTCAGAGAAAAAATTATAGTTAATTTCAGCTTAATAAAATGAACAATTTACTTAGTGAAACAACATGTCTTACACAATGCAGAGTGTGGGGCAAACAATGTAAGAAGTCAGAGGTGGTTTTTTTCCTAAAACAAAACTTTCATTACTTTTTTTGAGTAAATCTCAATTTGAAGTGTATTGTTTATCCAAATGTCTCCTCTTTTCTTAGTTTTATGCCTTTCCATGTAACAATAACAATTTCAATCACAGCTGCTTCACTGGAAAAACATCCTCCACTTCAATGCAAAGGAGTAAATCTGTTTAAAAAAGCTTCAGTGTTAGATTAAACAAATCTATTTCACTTTGCACAAAAATGGACTGGAAATTAACATGATCAGTTATGGCATCTCAGCTGCAAGGCTGGTAACAGGCAGCTGTGAAGGATAATTTCATAAACTATTTAATCCAGGAGCATAAAAGCATTTCTATGTGTGCCCTGACAAATTGAGAAGTCCTGTAAACTCTTAGTGCATGGGCTAGTTACAGGGAATATGAGTTTATGTCTGCTTAGAATTAACAAGCAAATCACCACAGTCATGTTGTGAAAGTGGATTGCACCTTGCAAATGACTGTGGATATTAGGATACTTAAGAGCTTCTGTGCTAAACTGCATCTGGACTCAAATAAAGAACAAGTCAAGAAAGAAGAGTGTAAGTGGCAGAAAACAAGATTTTTCTTTTGTAAAAAATGCAAAACCTCTATCAACAAAGCAAAAACTCTTAACATAAGTCAATAGTGTGAAGCAAGAAAAGCAAAACTCAGCAAGTGATTTTTTATCAGCTGTTGAAATCACCATTTGACTGTTGTTTGCCAACCTTGTGGTAAAATGAAGACCTGAAAAGGCATGTCTCAGTTATCGTGGGATAATTGATGTCTAACCACAGATGTGTAATGCTTTGAGATGCTTTAAGATAACTGCCCTGGCTTTTCATCTACTCCTTTCAAAGGGTACAGGATTCCCACGACTCGTATTTTTTGTCAGGCTTGTGTAGATACCTTAGAAAACCTGCAACATCTCAAGTGGTATGTGAGATATCCATTTAGGTTAATGAATTTAGGTATCTGAACAGAATTCCACTCTCTGCAAGAGAATACTAGAAGGAAACTAGTAGGGAGAAAGACAAAGTAAAAAGTTCTGGACTCCTCGTTCAAGTAAGGGTTTCATTTTGATAAACATTTTATTGAGTGTCAACTCAGCCCTCAATAAAATTACTTGAAACAAATTTTGTATTGCCTCTTCTGTGGAAACAGTTCAGGAATCTACAGTCTATTACTGTGAACAAATACTGCAAAGCATGCAAAACTAAAATGAGTCTATGAATTTCCAACTGTGTGACAAAACACTTGTTTTTTCTTAATACATGCACAGAACAAGAGTTTCTAAAAGCTTAGTGTATGCAGTTTTAAACAAATGCTAAAAAATTAAACTTCAAAACAAATAGAAGATATGACATGATTACAGCTGTCTTAGTGATAATAGAAGAAGTAGTGACACGCACATGGTCCTTTCTTAACAGGCTACTAAATTGTTTAAGGTGATAATTCTACTTTTAACACAAAAAGTAGAGCTTACTGGGGGTGTGACTAAAAGTTATATTAGAATCAGAAAAAAATAAGTAGGAAATGCAAGTAATCATATAGCCAAAATTCTCTCCACATGCTACGCTCAGATATCCTTAAATTTTCCTGGGAGGCTTGCCTAATGATGGTGGCTATACCACCTTCCCAGTCACCTATTCCAGCGTTCTTACAATTCAAAGATGTGTTTAATTGTTTTTCCTAAAATATCTTTCTTCTTTTCTGTATTATTTGTCATTTATATGGGAACAGAATATTTCCTCGCTCTTAGTTTGTTCCCTTCTCAATGAGATAATGAATTTTTCCCAATACTATACTGCTTACAAAGCAAACACAACTTTATCAAGCACAGGTTACCATTCACTTCGAAGAGAAGTACCTAACTGTGTCTACTCAAATGCAGTGTTCTCTTCACTGTAAACATTGAACACATTCCACCACTTCAGGTTATGAGACAACTAGTACAAGTACAGAGAAATTAGTAGTAATATTCTCATAGATGTATGCCTATCACTCTTTCATTTTGTCAGTAAGCAAATCATAGCTTCAAACAATCTTCAAACAATGTATTCAGTAGTTGTACTAGTGGATATCTACTTTAAATGACCTTTACCATTCTTTAAATTTGAAAGAAATATCTATACTTAGAGGATGATTCTGTTATTTTAGTAAACATTAGTCTTGAAACTCGATGATTCAATACATATATTTTAAACCAGTTGAGACACGTTAGATTGAAGACTTGAATGTCACATAATTATCAACTACTGTTGTTCAACTTTTTGTCTTGAGAACTGAAGGTTCGCATGCATTGAAATGTTGCTGTAACAGCAGGACACTGCCTAGACAAAACAGCATGATACCAGAATATAAGGTATTATAAAAATCACAATAAAAACTATGCTTGAAGAAAGATAAGTCAACAAACCTTTTCCAGAAGGAGATCTTTCCTAAAAGATCATATAAACAAATATTAACATAACACATTTTCAATTTCAGGGTACCCTAGAAAGGATAATAAAACCCAAAAAAACCAGAACACAAAACCAAACCAAACAGAAAAAAACCCCTAATTATATCAGTCACAGCAGATACAAAAATTGGAAACAAACCATAAAATAAGCAACCTTTTTCCCAATAGAAGACACTCAAATTAGGTCCGTCTTTCTCCTAGTATATGTTGTTCAGCATGCTCATTAATTATCTGAAAGAGCAGGTAAGTAGTAAGAATTAAATTTGCTGATAGCTTTTAAATATTCAGGATAAAAAGTAAAAAATTACTCTAAAGATGTGCAGAAGGATGTCAAAATATTGACTGGCTAGGTAATAAAGTGGCAAACAAAATTCAGGGTTGATTAGTGCAAATTAGCACACATATGAAAACAAACCCAACTATATACAACGACTGATTCTAACCAGCTACTGCCATGGAGGGCTGGGAGCTACGGTTTACTAAAGATGGTTATATGAACATTTTGATTTAATGTTCACTGTTTAAAAAAAGGAAATTTCAAGAACTGTTGGATAATAAACATAAAAACAGCTGAAATAACCCTCATATAATAATGTGCTGAATCTTGAATATATAGACTGCTGATTCCTCCTTGTGAAAAGAGTACAGCTGAACTCATAGAGATGGAGAAAATAAATGAGTTTTATTGAAGATTTCTACACAATGATTTCTCTGCAAAGAGAAATTAAATATACTAGGACTCATTGAAAGAGGGAGCTGGGGAATAATGTGAAATAAAACTACCTACATGAGAAATTAAATTGGAAGTCCTTATTCAGGAGAGGAATTGGGATCAATATGATTTTTGACTTTCCTTGATAGTGGACTTTTCAATATATATATTATACATAACTAAACCATTGCACCTATCATTACCAACAAGATGTTAAGTAATTATTAAACTGATGAAAGAAAAGTACATTATCAACTATTAAATGTAAAGAAACAACATTGGACTGCTTCAGATCATCAAAAGTACAGACTGTTTCATGCAGGCAAGCATCACTATGAATTCTGGTCTTTCACAGTTGGCTAAACTTTGCATAGGGGACCTGTTCCAGAGATAGGTCCTGGAGTAGATGGGCAAGGCTATGAACTCAGTGATAGACACTCTTGTATTCTCATATCTACAATCAGAAAATAATTCAGTGATGGCCATGGTAGAATTGGACCAAAGCTCCATTTATCAGAACATTCTTTCATTGAGGAAGAAGTTTCGGGCAGAGGGGAGGAAATTATTTTAATGATAAAGAGGCCACTTTTAGTTCATCTGTTTTGTCACAACTCTGGGCAGATGCAGCTCCCTGAAAGGCCTTAAAGGAGTAAAAGAGTAAAAGGCATCTCTGTTCAGTGTCAACCTCAGCTTCCCTGTTTTATGCTTTTCCTTGCTTGATCATCATCTCTTTTGCATTTTGGGGCACAGTTGATTTTAAGCTGCCTTCACATCCCAATACCCTGGTTCGAAAGCACATCTGAGGCCAGCTGTAGAGCATTAGGACATCCTCCAACATCCATGCCAGAGCTGAGACTCGGAGTGTTGCACAGCTTCACACTGCTGGCCACACGTAATGGGATCAGAGCCCTCAATTAAAGGCTTTACCAGCCCTCTTTATGAACACAAAGAAAAATACCAAAGTGCTTTGGCTACAAAAGGTTCTCCTTTTAGGAAAGATACCAGAATGCATGTTAGAGATTGGCTGTAATGACCTCTACTTCTTTGGAGGATGACAGGGTTTGCAGAAAGCAGACTATTACAGCCTGCCCACTGGAAGCCTCCCAAATTATAGCAACAATGATTTTGTAGCAAACACAACAGAAAGCAGACTGCAAACATAGAGAGAAGGTTCTTGTATTTTCAGTGCTGGTTATTTTAATAAAAAGCTGGAGGGTTTTTTCAGAAAGAATGAGTCCTCTCACATGATTAACCAACAGGTGGTACATACAGGAGCACTGCAGCCCAGGAATGGGGAGACAAATGTCATCTTTCTTGCATTGTAAGAACAACTGATCGTTCTTCCTTAAGGCCTGAATTTAAACTGGAAAAATATCTTAATTCAAAATTGCTTTCACTGTACTTATTACAGGCAGAAACCAGAACAGGAAGCTTTAGTTTTGCTTCTGTTTTAAATCTACCAATTAATTCCTCTATTTCACTGACTCAATTTTGTTATGTTTATTATACAAACACTGTTTTACTTCAATATTAATGATGTTCCAGTTCCCTACTTTTCCATTTTAGGATTTTGTTCTATATATGTTTGATTGTATAAATAAATATATGGATACATAAAATGAAACATACACAAATGAAACTCCAGACAGTGAATCCATGCTTGTATTTTATAAATGTTCTACTTTGGAATACTTCTTCAACAGAGCTGCAGTAGAGATTTGGCCTTGTATAAGATGAACTGAATTTAGAGACTAAATTCTACTGCTTGTTTATTTCACAGATGAAAATTTCTAGGAAACTACCTAAAAAAATCCCCTTTTTTAAGATTATGTCTATTTTGGTAGACACAACTTAGGAAATATGCCCCTTTGGGACAAACAATTCCTTAAGGACAATATCATCTAAACTTACAGTAATTTTGCACTGGGGCTTGGTGCAACAGTTTCATGTGACATTTCAATTTGGACAATCTGTTTATAGTCTTACTGGCAAAAAGTAGAGAAAGACATCCCAGAGTGGAAATATAAAATCAAACTGTTGCTCTTGGAACTAGTTTTCATGGAAATAGAAGCTGTGTATGCAACATACTCATTGACATGGTAGTAGGCTGGTGTAGTGCCCAGGTAATATTGCATTCAGTGCGTTTATCAGTGTGCAGCAACAGGCTGGTACAGCCAGCACACATTTAAGGTGCTTGCTGCTAAGTCTGCCTTGTAACACTAAGCCTAACAAATTCAATCAGGTCTGTGTTAGTTCAGCTGCTCTTGCACCGCACTCTGTTATGCAGTGTAGGCATGGATGATGTTTCTTCCCAACAAACTAGGATTACTTGTTTCTAAAATAAAAGGTAATGTACTTTCACATTCTTGAGGTTTTGCACCACCTTGCATTTATGCTCATATTCCAACTTTATGTCCTACCATAAAACCTGTTTGTGTTATGAACTTTTTTTACACACCAGATTTCTTTTTTATACATCACTGATGATGCTCCTCTAATAGGAAAAGGTTTATTTTTTAAGCTTTTTTAAATGTTACAATATGAAACTGGTTCAGATATTCTATACTTAATATACTCTTAGTTCAGCTATGCATGCAATATTTCTGTAATTGAATCTCCTGGACTGATGGGGCAGTAGCAGACCATAAACACTATGTAGAGTATAACACAAGAATAATATGTCAAAGAAATTGTGTAATTGTGTGGAGAAATGTTCTTATCATATCATATGAAAAAAAAAAGATGACTGAAATATTAAGAAGAAAATCAATATATCTTCAACACCAAAAGTCAATTATTTGAGGAAGGTAATACTTTATGTAGTCAATCCTTTATCTCTAATCTTCTATAATGTTACAACAACTTGGACAATATTACACATTTATGACAAAAAACAATGCAGCCCGGGGAGGTGCATAAACTCTTCTTCTTTTTGCCTCATATTTCACAAGTACTGTCAGTCAGAACATGATCATATATAAAACCTCTTCTGGGGGTAGCAGCTCTATGTCCAAATATAAAGAGCCTGATATTTTTTATCTCCTTAGTGCTCCAGGTTCTATAATCATGACCATCTCACTTTTCATTAAAATAAATACCTAACTTTCCTATGACATAAAGTCTCTTACATCAGAATGATGCTTTAATGAGAATTGTTTTCACGCTAAAGTTTGTGAGAACCTAATCCATGATTGTATTCTATATTGTCAGGTTAACAGTTCCTGTATGTTCCCTCTGTTGTCTATTTGGCTTTTTCGTTTGTCATTAGTCATTAGAAACTAAAGCTAACGCTGTGTTTTAATTTGAATATAAGCCCTTGTGCTGATACAGTCTTTGGAAGCCAAACTTTGTCTCAAGAGAAATTTTACAGTTGAGTTGCTTGCAAAGCTCTCATTTATTTCTGATGAAGAAGCATGGTACATGCATAACAAAACTTGGAATGAATGAAAAAAAAGGCTAATCTTGTCACACTGATAATTTAAATTAATAAAATGGAAAACTCCTAGTCAATGAACTACTGTTGCTCCAAAAGGGCAGGATATTCCAGTTATTTGGAAGCTCCTGAATAATCAGATAATTATTAATTCAAATCTAGCAAAAAGTGTAGCACACTCTTCATGTACATTCTCCATCAAAAAGTCACTAACAGTCAGGCAATGAACTTGATGCTGTTTTTTAACATTATTTTGAATCAAGTATGGAGTAGACAGTTACGTCAATGACTTGTCAAAGTCTCTAGCAAAGCTTTTCAAAAGTTTTGAGAAAAAAGAGCCATTCCTTTTTCTCAAAATAATGATAGCTGGAAAGTAGAATTTTTAGAAAATAATGCCTCAGAAGAACATCAGGTTTCTTGAGCAAGATGTAAATGTATACAACTGTTCCCTCTTTAAACACTTGACTGCATGCAGTGGTGCATTATACTTGACCAACAAAAGCAGCGGAGTGTAAATAAAAATACCAATAAACTTTGTAGTTAATTCTTTCTCAAAGTGGACTGTACCTTCTTTTAAAGCACAACTAGTGAATTCCATATACTCATCTTCTTTGGTATTTTCAATGCTGTTGATTTACAGGGAGCATTAATTACTTGAGAAAAACTATCTGTGACTATCTTACTCTAGCTGACTGTGAACTATTAAAATGTGTTTATCAGAGTCTTATGGGAAATAGCGCTGGAGGTTAACGTCATGTAATGCTCTGATAAGTCCTGAAATGGTAGAATTTTGGCTTGTCTTTCAACCAGGAATTAAGTAAGCTGGCATTAAAAACCAAGATTTAAACAGATCTGTGCCCAAGTCTGATTCATCATTGACCTTACATATAAAGGAGCAGCAGAGGGTGAGTAAACAGTATATACTCCACTCTGCTTCTGCAGCAGACATTTCAAACGGCAGTGTCTTAGTGCAAAGTATTATTGCTTGTTTGCTGAAAGTAAAGAAGATTCTAAAAAAGGAGATAAAAGGAAAAGGGAATTGGCTCATGATGCAATATTTTCCCTTTGTCCATGGGAGAGACACAAAAGGGTGCCAGCCTTCCTGGTGCTCAAGGCATTCCAGCAGAGACCATGGCACACAGACCTGGAAGAACCTGTGCTTATAAACCATATTCCTTCAATCACAGTGAGATGGCTGACTGTTTTATGTTCAATAAACTGTGACACAATTTCTTGCCTTTATTTCCCAATGTGATAAAAGGTTTTCATAATGCACCACATGGTGTTAGTGCAGTCTCTACCACTGTGTTCTGTATTTTGCGTCCTGGAATAGACTCTGGTAAACGGAAGCAAAGCAAACAAGCAAAGAAAACCTCTTTTTATCCTCTGGTCTACTTCCTTTAATAGATCATAAATGCCACCTTTTATTCAAGCTAAACAAAACAACACTGTCACTAAAAGATGCTGTCTGTTGTAAAGCTCATGGTCTTTTGAGCTGAACAAAAAGACAATTAAACCCAATAAAGTAGTAAAGGAAACTATGGGGAAATTTAACATGAAAGTTAAAAGCGATTCAGAATACTGAATATCAGATTTGTAATGCAGTTCTCTCTCTCTTCAGGGGAATAAAGTTATATAAAACATTTACATAATATTCTGATGTTCCTCTCTGTAAAGATATATGAATTGCAAGCGTCTTACTCAGTACCGAAGAGCTGAGGCTATCAGAGGTCTCTAAAACTGTGCTTAGCTTTGGCTACATAATTTCAGAGTTATCATCTATTAACGGATACAGAAATAGTCAAGGAAAATTTATTATTGATTCCATGATCAGTACAGCCTCCTCTAACAAAAAACAACAACTTCAGCAAAGATGGTCCTTGTTTGAAATGTCTACATGAATTTGTTCTCAGGACTGCCAGGTATTGCACTTGTCATGAAGAATAAAATAGCAACATACAGTGTTCTTGTTGAAGTAAACTGTGGATTTGATAATAGAAATATACACGGTGAAGTTGCAGATAAGAGTTACAGTAAATCAATGAAGCTTTAAAAACTCAAAAAAACCATCTAAACTTGCAAGATGTGGCTCAGGTAGAAACTACTTAGTGGGAGATTGCAGGGCAAAGCTGTTTGGACTACCCTGGGCTATCCTCCTAGACCCTTAGTTGCAACTCCAGAAGGACACAGGCCACCCCTATATGATATCTGCCACCCCTGTGTGGTGTCCAGGTTCTTTAAGCTATGTCAAATAGCACCAGATCCCTCTGTGGGGTCAATTGACACCTTCATTGTTCAGAGCACATTTTAATATGTGCAGTTTCAGTTTGTATTTCTTAGCCTTTATATGATACCATGGAAAACTTGAATTTATTGCTTCTTGACTGGTTTTAAATTCTTTACCCCACCCCCTCTTCCTTCTTACTTGTACTCCATTAAAAATTAAATAATAAAGGAACATAAACTTGAAAACAGAACAAATCACTCAACAAAAAATATTAATTAAATAGGTCAGACAAAAGTTCATGTAATGTGTTACATGAACCAAAGTTCATTATCATTCATCTGATAATGATTTATAGATGATGTTTAGTAAAAAAATTGAAAGTGTGATACTTTTCTTTTCAGGCTATTTTCCCAGCTTGAAACTATCTACAATATAGGAACTTTCTGAAGCATAAGTGATATCTTTGTGTTGATACGTTTGTCTTCCACAACTATCAGAGGTCAACCAATCATTTATTCCAAGTGAGTGACTTGATTGTTTGCAAGGAGTTTATTGACAAGAAAGTAAAAGTTGCTGTTAGGTTAAGAATTAAGTAATTGGGCAGTGCATGTGATTTAACCAGTTTCTGGATAGTTCTTTCAGAGAAAAAGAAATAAATACATTTTCCTCTTTCTGAGCATAATGAGCTTATACAATTGACTTGGAATGTGTAATTTTGAATGTTAAGATGAAATGGTAGTAAAATGTGCTTTATATTGGTTTCACAATCAAAAGTAGAATGAGTTGCATTTTATCAAAAGGAAGACCAGTGTCAACAAGAAGAATGACAATTTGTTCTAGTGTGGCCCAGCAGAGAAGAAATTTCAAAAAATAATTTGAAGGTGTTATACAATGTAGTTGAAAGACAAATTTGTAGTGAGACGCAGCTTCTTTTTTATATTGTGTCAGAACAAATTTGCTTGTTTATTAAGGAAACATATGTCAAAAGAGGATCTAAATCCAGGATCAGTTCTGCCCCACGGAATATATCAATATCACGAAACTCATATAGAGTGACAATATGTGGTAAACTCTTTGTTTTACATAAAATCTACAGAATCATCTAACAAAATCAGGCCTTTTTTTCATGTATTATGGGGTTTACTAATTACACATATTTTTTACTTTGAGAATCTTAAATCCTTAAGAACACATGTTATAAAAAGTTTATGACTTCCTTGTAAGTTATGGGAAAAAGTTGTTAGTTCATTTTAGTTGAATCCATTTGTTCATATGTAAAATCTCACTTTTCCACTTCTTTCCCCAAGGAGAAGCCTAATGTGTAGCTTTTACCAATCTAGCTTCCTCACTGTCATTAAAGCTGAAAGGAAGAATAAGAGGACTAAAGTACACTGTGCTTTTCCATAATCATGAACTAGTGTATTGTTTCTTCCATATGGCTTACAGCCCTATCTTGGGAACATATACATTGGATTGACCGCTGGATGACCTAAGATTAAACTGTTATGGGAAAAAAAATAAGTAGCAAGGGGCAGCTTAAAGCTAAGTGTGCTCCAGGCAGGGAGATGGAGAGCCTGGTTGCACATGCAGTGGAAATAAGCTGGCTGAATAAACCTTCCATGGAGCAAACTGATGGCACCTTTCCCTCCCCTTGCAGCCAACTGCATAAACTTCTATCATTCCTGCAGTTGCTGTGCTCATAAGCAAATGAGCTCTTGAAATGTTTCAGGGTTTTTACTGATGGAAATTTCTTAGAATATTTATCAAGAGAATATATACTCTGTTTTAAGTGCTCTCCTAGGAAACAGTACAAAACCATCATGGGATTTGCTCCAGACCTTGCTACTTTGCTTCCAGTGATGAGTGAGTAAGAAGAAAGGATAAGTCTTTGAAAGTCTCACCAGAGGACAGCGATTATAGTTCAGGACCTCTATGCTTGAAATATATGTCATGAAAAGAAAATGAGAATATTTTTGCTGTTGGATTTTAGTATATAACAAATCATGTACCAACATGTTTTGGAGAACATAGGGTGGTGTCTGAGTATCTAGATGCCCCTCAGGGTTACAAGTTAAGACAAGTAAGAGACTTTGCTGGTCTGGGGCTTTTTTTTTCCCTTTTAAAAATTTGATTGTTTCAAAGTCTGAATGATTTCTTATCTCTTTATTTTGAATACTTTCACCTTTTTTTTCCTTTTTTTTTTCTCCTAGATTCCTACTCTCCTTTTTCTTTTCTGTGTCTTCTTTTTCTTTTCTTTTTGATGCTCAAAAGGAACACGAGGTGAAGCTGGTAAAGAAAAACAAAAAAGTATTCTCTGTGTAAAAAAAAAAAATTATCTCACTGTTTTATTTTTGGTAATTTTTATTCCTGGATTACAAGGCACCTAATTTTTGTAGCAAGCTATAGTCACTGTTCCATTTTTTATATCTCAGATAGTGTGGAATTTTTGTTGTGCTAGAATGTTGTTGGAAATAGATAAAGTTCGTAAGCCTCTGTCTTTCAAAAACCTGAATGTATACAAGGATAATCTGAATGCACGACCACTGTATGGAAAAATTAACCTGTAGACTATAGTAGTGCAGAGTCATCTTCCACATCTTGTCTTTTAAGAGAACAGCAATCTCTGGGAGATGGGACAGAGAGTAAAGGGAAATGTTGAGCCAACACTTTGTCTGAAATACAGTGGATGTGGAATCTGTAAATGAACTGCTGGCATTATGGAAAAGAATGGCAAAACTATCTGATTTCAGCAGAGTGGAATTTTATCACCACTTTAATGAGACAAGTAAAGAGAATTACATGAAACAGATCTCTTTTTTTTTTTTTTTTTTTTTGGACAAATGCAGGTTTCAGTCTCAATTTTATGTATCAATATTTAACCTATCCTTGTTTTATCATCTTATAATATGTTTCACTGATGGCAGTTCTGAAAAGGAGCCTAAAATATTGTGTGGATCATAAAGTGTGTGAGAAAAGTAATATTTCAATTTTAAAAAACCCTAATTTTTTAAACAAATTTCTATTCCCATTTTTTTTCTTATATCTCTGATCATGACAGTGAAATGTATTTATTTTGTGATAGCTTCCTCAGTGGCAGTAAATAAGCATGAATGACAGTGAGTTTAAGGAACCCTCTCCTATGCCACTTGATTTTCATATTACAGAAGCAAAGGGATGCTACCAATTCACACAATATATTTTTCCTTTTTTCATTTTCTTTTAGCAAATCTGCACAGACAGTGCTATCAGTTCTCATGCTATTGCTAAAAATTTTTTAATAGCTAATGTTTTATATAAGTGTCTGGCTCTTGAAAGTGACGATTTTGTAAATAATTTCAGATTTCATTAAAAAGCATGTCTAGTGTCTAATCTTTACAGCTCTGAAGACCTAAGTAGCCCCCACCTTACAAGGAATCATTAGAGCCTTTTGCTAGCTTTCAAATATCATGATTTTTAGACATTCAGGATCAGGGATTACAAATCTTTGGGCAGTCTTCCCCTATATCAGAAGATTTATTTCAGTTAGACTCTGACTTAATTCTTCATTCCTGTATGCCTTTTTTCCTCTGCTTATTCATTCCTTTTTTTTTTTTTTCCTCCCTACATCATTTTCCTTTAGTAACACTTCAAAAACTTGACAAGGTGCCAGTATTTACTGCCACAGAATTATTTATCTTACATTCATACTGATGTTAGTAAGATATGGATCATGTCATGTGAGATGACCTTTCAGAGAGAACAGGAACATCCAAACAACTCCTTGTCTCTTTCTGTCTTATCAGCTTCTGGTACTCAAGCTCCATTGCTCAAAGGAGATATTTTTTCTAATTTTCAGGATGTCTTCTACTTCAAAAGTGATTAGAGCTTCTCTAACCAATAAGCTAATAAGCTGTTTTCTGTTCTTTTAAATTAATGATCACAGACTTTATTCCCTACAGAAACATGCTTAAAATGCACATAGCAAATGAAGATTAACAGGTGAGTCTTTAAAACTTAAGGTTAAAAAATAGTAATAAGAATAATGGCATCTAAAAAATTTTTAAAAAATCTGCTGTACTCTGTTATCAGTTGTCTGTGTGTATAAATCAAGAGAAAGAAAAAAGCAATTCAGTGGGAGGGAATTTGCAATACACAGTATTACACCAGAATCATCTTACTGTAGATTTTATTGGCAATAAAAAGAGAATAAAACTCAATAAAAAGGAAAATGTGTTAAAAAAATAAAACCTTATGAGTTTTTTTTTTCTGTGTGCTATCTTATGCAGTAGCATTAGAATTTTCATTTCTAGACAACTAGAATGAATAAAGAAAACTTCATTTTCTTGTGGGTCAACACTTTTTTATCATTACGTTTTTCTGGTTTTATATGATGTCTCCTAGACATTTTACTGGGTGGAATATCTAGACTATTATGGAGAAAGCTTCTGTTTTGTCAAATAATATTCTTAAGCAAACGAAGGAGTAATCTCTCATTTTGTATTCCTGTTATAAGTGCATATGTACATACATATACATAGATATATATACACAAACGTGTATAAACACAGATGCTTTTTTTTCAATGGCATTTCAAGGCATTGTTCTGGGAAGATTGTTTTCTTTACCCTTGACTTGTGTTAAATATTCTACTCAGGTTATGGAAGATGGTTGATTGCTTGCCCTATTTTTCTTTGCCAGAACAGATAGACTATGCCTATCTATTAAAAGCACTCCGGAGCTACATTAAGCTCAGATACCTGTGGAGCTTGTCAGCACAGGCTCTCACACAGGTCACTGGTTGCTGGGGCAGCCTCAAGAACAGAATAACAAGGAGTATTTGATATGGGAAACACACATCTGTGTCTTTTTCTTATCAGCATACTGATGAGAAATCCTTTGGATAATGAAATAGAAAAGCTCTCTAGGTAATTTCGGTGGTTTTTTTTTTTTTTCCCCCCCACTTTTGTAACTCTTTCTGTCTCTGATGCAACTATTTTTATTCTTGAATCACAGAAAGATTTAACACCTTTGTAGTGGTTGGGATACTTATGTATCACTTCCAGTTCTTGGAGAGATTCTCAGTTCAGAAAAGTGCTCACAAACACAGATAAGTAGTTGACCACCTGAAAAAACAGAAGGAGTGAAAATCAGATCTATTAGAAATGATTTGGCATCAAATTATACTATGACTGTGATTTTAGGGATTATATTCATTTGAGCAGGCATAGGTGTCCACCAGTTTGGGACATCTGAGGAAGGTGTTTATATATCTACTAAATCCCGAGTTGGGAGCCATAGGAGACCTAAAGTTTTCTAGAGACAGAAATTTGGTGGGACAACTCTCAACATGTAAAAATGCACAAGACACTTATATTCAGGAAAAATAACTTGCACTCCATTAAGTTTTGCTTTCTGTTCTTGTATTGTTATTTAATGTCTTAACCCTGGGCTCAATTCAGGTGCCCACAGAGAGGTGATGGTTAAAGGTGAGATTCGCAGTGATAGACTGCCCAGCTTTAGATGGTCCTCTGGTGGTGGTTGGTCCTCACATAGCTCCTGTGTCACAGCTGATAAACCTATGCCACTCTCTCACCTTCCCTAGAGCATCTCAGATATCACCAGGTACTTATGTATGGACACCTGCTTCAAATCTCTGTGTATTTGTATCTATAAGTAGTCCATAGGGAAAACACACATTGTGAAGATACAAATTTTTTCAATATTGCATAAGAAGGTACTCTCTACCATTCTGAATCATTCTTGCATGATAATAGGTACCAGGTATAGCACTTGCCATTATTTTGGTACTTTCAGATTCCATTTTAACTGAATGTTTTTATTACTCTTTTGTATAGAAACTCTACCACGACAGCCAGAACTGCTGTATTATCATGTAAGATTATGTAAAGTGCACATGATGTTTCTATTTTCAGGATATACTTGAAATACCATAAAGTTTTTGTTTCATATATGCCTGCTGTTTTAAACCCTTGACCTTTTAAAGCAAAAAATAGCTATAAATTCACCCATTAATGTATCTTCTGGCACTTTCCTTTTAACATAGAACTTTTACTTCCACACTGTTCAAGTTTCAGAGTGTGCCAGAATTTACTATAGATAAATATTTATCTGTATAGCTATAAACAATAGCAGATGTGCTATCAGTTTATGCTGCATAACTCTGGTCTTAGACAATTGCCTAAAACAGTAACTTGCTAGAATACATCATGCAGTGCCTGGTTATTGTCTGAATGACATTCCTTCATTTTATATGTCTTTGATTCATTACAAATATTTAAGGAAGCATTTCACAAACTAGAATTCCATTAAGCAGACAATAAAAAAATTATCATAAAATAGAAGCAAGTAAAATTTCATTATCACAATTTTGTATTACTTTATTTTTTATTTTTTATAACTTTTTTTTTCATTTTAAAGAACTACCCAGTTTGACTCCTTTCTTGTCTTCCTTGCAAAATGAGCTTCACTGAAGGTCTAGCACTACTTCCAGATTTTGAGTACAAATACATACACTGTATGACTGTACCATATCATTTTAGGAATTAAACTTTTTCCATCTTGTTTTAGACACTAAATTAGAGGTACACATCTCTGAGGCAAGATTCCTCAGTAAGTTCTCTTTGTGAGATGAATGGGTGACTGAGATCATCTAGCCTTTAGACTGCTGTTTGCAAGATGCATCTGCGCTTAGGAATCTGGATAGATTCTCTCTGTCTCACTAAATAAAAAAGGGAGCAATTATGAGTCCTGAAGCTTCGAGTCAAGTGTAACAGGCTTGACACATCTCTACTACTATCTTCTACCTAAACTGCTTAAATCTATTCTCTTCTAAACCAATTTTTTTTTTCGAAGAGTTAGGTCAAAATGGTAAAACTAAATATAAAGGAAGCTGTCAGTTAAGCAGCAAGCTCAATCGAGCATCCAATGCTCAATTTCACTCCCTCAGACTCTTTTACCTAGCAGCATAAGTCAATGTATTCATGAGGAAACTGAAGGTACCATAGATTTGTGTCAATGTTTTAAGTGAAGAAAAAAAGCGTGAGAAAAAATTATTTCTCTACATATACCTCCCCTATTCTGGAAGAGATGATTTTTGAGATTTTTGTAGAAGTGATGACTTAGGGAACTTCTTGGTTTCTTTCCTAGTCCTAGCTTGTGTGAAGATATTATTTTAAATTTCAGGTTCACTATTTTGTATTAAGCAAACACCATATGCCGGACATGGTATCTGGAAATGCAAAGGAAGAACTCTATCACACTAATATTTACAATCAACTTTTTAATAAACTAATTTGGAATTCAAAGACAGCTAGTAACTGGTAGGAAAAAGGATTCAGAGCATAAATAATGTGTAGAACAACACAGAAGGAACGCAAGTGTTAGTGGAATAGTGCTACTTTCTCCTGGACTAAAGATTCTTGCTGCCTTTCATAAAGTTGTTTCTCTATCCTCCTATTTCTTTACAGTTTTTCCTCCTAGCTGGCAGACTCATAGGCCAGCTGGAGGTTAGTCACTTTCTAAACAGTATGTAAGGCAGCTTCTGTGGAACAGTTTTTGCCATGGTGGATTAAGGATATCTGATGTTTTTCCTGTACACTAATAGTATATATCAACTAATATAAGTTTTAAAGAAAGATAAAATAAAAATATTAAAATATGTTTAAAAAAGCAAGTTGCATAATCTTGCTTTGGATAAGAAATTTCAAATCTTCAGGTCATCAGGTCACCACAGGTTTTTCAGTTCATCAGGTGACGGGATTTTTAAATTCCACTTTTCACTCAGTCATTGGATTTTGACAACAGTCTCTCGCTGTATTTTTCTTTTTTTTTTTTTTTTTTTTTTTTTTTTTGTTTTTTTTTTTTTTTTTTGGTGTTGTGGTTGTTTTTTCAACTTTTGCTTCCATGCCTACAGCTAAATGACCAGTCCAGAAAGTTAGATGTGTGGGACACAAGTTTATTTGGATAGGCAAAGCAACTTGTGAAGTGCACAGTATGAAAGGTAGAAGCTTACAGGGTAGTAACATGACAATAATGTTTTATTCAAATAGCACCTTCATTAATTGACACCAAACATTTAACTTTGGGAAATATAGCTACTGTAAGAATGCACACATAAAAATCAGCAGCCCAATTCACCATTCTCCCCCAACATATGCTCCTGCAGCAAAGTGCAGGCAAAATCCTACCAAACCAGGGCAGTAGTAACAATTACTCTAGGGACATCCCCAGAAGCAAGAAGTTAGTCTACTAATGGGCATATGGCAAACAGACTCTGTACCTTAACTGAAAACACAAATGAAGAAATTGTTGGGAGAGTGGATATATTAAGAGATTGCTAACATTATTTTTAAGAGTCTTAATCCTATGTGAGTGGATTTGATCTGAAACATGTTATGCAAATACTTATATGACCCTATTCACAAAGGTAATAGCTTTAGTCATAAGTTTGTTTTTTATCCTGAAGTATATCTTCTTGATTCTTTGGGGCCTGTATTTTATAAAGGTCAGATCAGTTTCTGGTATTCTGTTATCAGAAAAGTGTTCACCTTCTATGATACTATTCAAAAGTGCTTAACACTCAGCTTGAACAGTGTTCATATTGAATTGGAGGTGATGAATAATTCATACAATCTGATTTAACTTTTTTTCCTTGACACTAGATGATAATTTAGCATAGGGTGCAATTAATGATTTCTAAGATACTGACATTCAAGGTTGTGCTTGGCAACAGCTAGAAAATGTACAGAAAATATGCTTTCACAATTCATTTAATGCAGTCGCTGCTCTTTGTCACTCTTATGGTATACAAATTTGTACTGCATGTGTTTATGGTTTCCCTAGATATTTAGAATGCACTCAATAATGCTAGCATGGAAATATAAGATGAAAGATTTCTTAATATCCCATTATCAGGTTTTGACAACCTTGGCATTTCCACATTGGCTTTGGGAAGTCTTCCAGACTTGTAACTCATTTTGTCTATGTGCATCGCCTTTTCCTGTCTGCATAATGATTTTAGATACTATGCCATATACAATCTAAAACCAAGACCCAAGACTGAACTGAGGAGATCTATTATGAAATACTAATAGTAATGTTATTAAAGATGATTGATCTTTGCCACTGTTTAAAAACATGTCAAGATTTCAATCCTTTTTTCTAGGTTCTGCCATAGATTTTATACATAACCTCAGGAAAGCAGTTTGATGTCAATCTTTCCGTATTGGATATGTAGGTATGTGCCTATTGTGCTTGTTTCTCTTGAGTAAAAGGTTTATAATTCCTTGTACACCAGAAGGTGTGAGACCTTGAATGTTTAACATTTGTTGACATCAGACTGGACTGGGGAATCAGAAAGTATGACGGCACATGATGGTACTTCTTCTTTCCGGGAAGCAGAAAAGCCTGTAGCAAGGACAAAACCTGGTGCAAGTTTGCATAGGTTGCTGTGAGATTGCATTTTCATCTGCAGGTTGGTTGTCCCTGCCACAAGGGCACTAAGTGCATATCTATAAGCAGCTTGAGTGGTAACTGCTTCAGGTGGCCCAGTGTTTTTATGATACTAAATGTATGTCAATCAGGCTGTGTTGCCGTTTTTACCAAATACGAAATTCTACTGGGTTTTTTTTGTTGTTGTTGTTTTGATTTGGTTTGGTTTTGGATTTTTTTGGTTGTTGTTGTTGAGGGGTTTTTTGTTTGTTTGGATTTTTTTGTTTAGAATACTTAGAACAGGCTTTGCAGTAGATACTTGGAAATATCAGATTAAAGTTCTTGCAGAGTACTTATCATCAGCAAGTTCCGACAACCTTGAGATTCAATGACAGCTTTACTCCCACAGTTTTAAACCCATTTCAGTTATCTGATTTTCATGTTGTTGCTAATGAATCCCACTGGCAGAGTTAAGAATTGTGCCCTAAAATGCACTACATTATCATTCCCTGAAGCTTTCTACTATGACAGGTGGAAGTGGACAGTAAATTTGAAGAACAATACCTGTTGTGCTGCATAGGTCAGACACCCATGTTGGTTTAGGGAGTGTCACTGATACTCATTTTTTTCTTTCTGAAGACCCATTTATCTTCTAGGAGTCAACAAGTTTCTGAATTAGAGTCAACCCATTAGTGATTGTCATCAGAATGCTGCTGAGCTAACACAGGCCTGATATCTTCTTGTTTTACAAAATATGATGAATGAAATGTACTTCGCAACAGTAAGTCTAATGATTTAGAGCTGGAACTGCTTTGGAGGTTTCCAAAATAATTTATTTGTAAGTTGACCTACCCTATTATAAACTATGGAATCTCAGAATTTATTTTATGACAAATCCTGCAGTCTTTATTCTACTCTCAAGCAAAATAATGAAATACCACATTCTTAGTTGTCACACGGCAGGGAAAATAGAGCTAATTAGAATAAAATAATTTATATTAGAATGGATTCTAAGAAGACAATAGCTTAAAAATATTGTTTCAGTTTAGATAGTAAATGAAAAGAAATTATGTTATCTTGGGAATCATAACTTCTAGCACTAAGCTTGATATAGAACCGCTTTCTTCCAATACTTTCTTTTCTGAAAAAAAAATAAACATAAATGTCAACATAGGAATAGGTTTGGTTATAATTTACATTTTTCATTAATTATTCCTTTTCATTCATTTCAAGAGACTACTTATCCTACCTTACTGTTTAGAGTAAGAATATATTTAAATGTCACATGATTTATTTTTTTTTTTTAATCAAACCAACATAAGGCTGGATGGGAAACAGCAAAATCAACCTTGAAAGATGTACAGTGCATTTTTTGGCATTTTTTTTCATATGAGATGCAATTTGTAGCCTAACATAGGAACAAGATGCTTTTTGTTCTAAAAACCTCTCTTTTGAGAAACCTTGCCTGGTTAGGCTTGAGCAAGTCAGTTTTCAGTACCCAAAGTACTCATCTCCTAAATTTCCTACATTTATACATATCATGACATGCCTAATTTATGACTTTATTTGCTTTAGCATCTCTCTATTGTCACAGTAGAGACACAGGTATTTTGAGTAATTTAGAATTTATTTGGATAATTTCTCTCTATTGGCTGCAGGATGAAATGTCATTACTTCAAGTGAAAAGCATAGTGCTGTAGATAGTGTTTGCATGCACTTTGCAGTTACACTAATACACAGAGAACTACTTGTACTGTAGACAAACACACCTTTAGATTGGTGTCGCTACAAAGAAAGACAATTGGGATGATCCAGAAGACTGGATGTCTTGCTAAGGACTAAAATCATTTAGTTTATCTAGACTAACAAAAAACCTCATGAGCTCTATTTGCTGTCTATAGCTGTTTTGGAATTCAAAAGAAGCAAAAACTTCAGATAATATTTACTTTAGTAAAAGAACATAAAGAAAACTGGACTATGCATAAGATATATTCAAAGATGAAATCAGAAAACGCTTTTTAACCACTAGAGTATTGTGACTGTGTTACGACTTTCCAGTAAACCTTCTCCTGTCTTTCAGATGAGAAATACATGCAGATATTCCTGTCAATATGTTTGAAGCCCATATGCATTATTGTGGCACAGTTGCAGTACCATTTGCCCTATAATCCAAAAATCTATAACTTTGTGTTATCCAGGGTATTTAAAAAACTTAATCAATTTTTTTCCACTGGAAAATTGATTTGTGATTAAAAATGTAGCCATTAGGCAATATAAGTGTATCTTTTATCAGCTTCAATTTATGCTATCGGTATGATACATAATTAATTATATAATTATAATATTTAAATGTACTTTTAATGCAGTGTATATACATTTTTTTCTGAAATGTTAGAAAACATATTGTCTGGATTCTTCGGAGAGCATATACACATATGTATGTATACACACATACAGATATATAAGCTTTATTTTTACACACCCCTTCAACCTTCCATAATTTTAGATCACCAGCATAAGAAAATTATCATAGTTTCTTTCCCTGCTGTTCCTTCTCTTATGCTGCCTAACAAGCTATACCAGAACTGCCGGGAAAACAGAAGAGAAAACTGATTATTGGAGTGCAGAATATACTTAAGAGGGAAGACACAGGCTAACTTGAAAGGAATTTTGCAGAAATTCTACTTTTTTTCTTTTTTGAATCCATGGGAATTTGTTTAAAATGTAGACAACCAGTTAAAATGAAAGAATAAAATGAATTATGTCAAAAGCAAAAAAAACCTCCAAAATCTAAAACATTAACCAGCCAAAATAGTCATTGAAGTTTTTGAGCATTCTCTAATATTATGTATTTCCAATGACTGGCTGGACTTTCAGCCAAATTTATAAATGTCAGTTTTGGCCCAGCTCAACTTTGTTCCCATTTAACTGTTAAGGAGTTACAGTGTCAAAGTATTTTAAGTGCAGGGTGGAATTAATATTAATATTAATTAATATCAATAAATTTGGGGTGAATTAATATTAATACATTTGACCAAAGTTCATGTAGATATTCATTATGTTAAATTACACCAAGTGAAACTATGTTGACTTAGACAAGTGGACAGAGAAGATAGTTGTTCCTCGTTTAAATGACTTAGTCACAAAGCATATAGTTATGCCCCTCCTAAACTGCAGGTCAGAAATTCAGTCAGAGATAAACTTTCAAATCTGTGAGGTTTTGATCACATCATCCTCATTTACTTTAATAGGATTTGGACTGTCAACTCAATAGACACTGCAGACAGTGGTAAGAGATGGGCTGCATAGAGAATTTCTCCTTTGTAAGCTGCCTGCTTCTTGTATTTCAGCTGAAAGTTAAACAGTATAACTAAAATAGCTCAGTGGGTATCATGAAGGATATTTCACATGCTGGTGAGCTTCATATATGCCAGAGTCTAATGGAAGGTGTAAGAGAGGTTAAAATGTATTATAGATAAGGAAGTCTGATCAAAATAGAAGCTATGGTTTCATTTTGTGAGGCATTCTCTGTACCTACTGCAGAGAATATTTTGAGCTATTCTATACATTTAAATTACAAAATGCTTTTTACTGCTTTTTTTCCATTCAGCAAAGGTCTCAAAATATGCACTGTGTACCCACTCAGGAGGCTATTCCTGCTGTCCTGACAACTTCCCAGTACAGCTACCCTTTTTCCCAATGGAGGGGAAAAGAAGATGTAGGCACAAATACAGCAAGACTTCCTGAAGGCATGTCTCATAACAATATAGATTGACAGTGAGAATGGTAAATGAGAGAAAAGAATTCCCCAGTCAATTAGAAATCTTCCTAAGCAACCTACTCTATCTGAATAGAGCTAGTGAATGAAGTCTGCATAAAATTAGTTCTGATGTAACAACAGGAGAAGTGAATTGTAGAAATCTATGGCTTTGCTCTAAGGGGAAAGTGTCACCAGCCCCATGACATTTAAACTAAATATAGAGGCTGTCACTTTAAATGTCTCAGTTGATCTCAACTACTGATATAAAGCAAAGAGACAGGGCAGGTCTTTAAGATACTTAGGAGTCAAAAGGTAAAAGGTTTTATGGGCAAAATACCATATCTTGAACTGTACTTAGAAAAAAAATTGAAAGACACAGAAAATGTTACAGAACTAGTGTCGTAGTTCTTTATATATAAAACACTGCCAGTAGCAGAGCAAGGGTATTCTTTCAAAACACACTTTCTGAGTGGTTTTCAGATGCAGATTTCACTTCAGTTATGCACATCTGCAAGTGGTCCACTGGTGACTCTGGAAGCATTTTGTAAACACAAAAATTCCAACACATATTTGCATCAAGACAATAAGCATTCTGATAGAAGCTGATCCAAAGATTGAAGGTACTTCAAATAATAAGGCAAGCTGAGAAGAATTATTCTTTCTTATTCTTGTGTAATTAGATATATGACTCTTTGTTTCTGGGACAAGACCAAGGTATTTTTATTACACCTATATAAATCTCATGTCTGTTTCATTTGTATTACTGCAGACATGTTCTCGTGTTGTAATAATGGATCAGATGCATAAAAAACTCTGATGTTCAAATATTTAGATAAGAAAGTATTCATTGACCCCTCTAAAAATCCATGACAAATGTCACATATAAAAAACCAAAACATTTTAAATCCCATAGAACTATTTATTTAAGAAAAGAAGGGAAGACATATAAGTTGTCCTTCAGGATCCTTTGCATTCTAAATATTATTATAACTTACTGCTGATTAGTTGTAGAAATGTCTTCTTTTTAATTGAGTCTTTTAAATATCCACTTTATTCCTTAGTGTATATTCATCTGTTAAAATTACTTTTTTCTACAGACACATTTTGACAAAATGTCTAAATCTTAGGAAAAAAACTAAATGATACTAGTCTTATTTTGATGGTCAAATACTGGTATCAACTAGTACACTAGAAAGAAGAGTCTTAGAGTTTCTGAATATCCTTCAAGTACATTCCTTAAAAATTCAACTATTTCCTCTAGAATTCCTTAACATGCTAAATAATGCCCATTTTTCCATATATCTCATTCTTCATTAGTATGTGCTTAACAAACCTTCTTATGAATGAACATCGTAATTTTTCAGATGAGAAACTTAAAGCACACAAAAATCTCTCAACAAGTGTCCCATCCTATTGGCTGAAAAAATAAACCAAAAATTTCCACATATATATTGAATTCTGTTCGCTTAGCCCAAATAAAACACAATTTTTTTCTCCTTTGCAAGTACCTTGCCGAGAAATAATGATGACCTAAATGAAATAACAGACGTTTTCAAACTTCAGTCCACTGAAGTAGTAACTTTAAAAGAAATTCATATGTAAGAATTCTTTTAAAGTGTTTTTTAAAATTTCCTGATCTCGTAATGAGTGAGTCCTGGTTGTTGATTATCTCTGCTCATTTTACTTAGGTGACTAGAGGTCAGTGAAATATTTCTTTCCTCAAAAACGTAATGTTATCTCCATAGAGTAATTCATGTTAATTCATGGTCATGTGGCCTTTCAATCCATTAATTAAATTAATGAGACTTCACTGCTTTCACCCATGTACCCTTAATTAAAAAACCTGAGAATGAGGAACACAAAAAAATAACATAGGTTATTATCAGTATTGTGCCCAAGAGAACTATTTAATAACAGCTCAAGCTAATTTATTGCTAATAAAACCTAGTCACTCTCTCAAAATGCATATGGTAATGTGGAAAACCTGTGAATATTCTGACATAGAATCTATTCACTTTTCTCTGCATCAGTCTTGATGACTAATGCTTCATACTTCCACTAGCAGTAAAGTGGAATATTCAAAATATACCACTGCGATTTTGAATTTGATTATATCAGAGCATATTTGATGAGAAGTCGTAGCTGCTCTTCTGCTGATGAGTTTTGGGTAGCTAAAACTCTGTGTCAGAGGAGTCTAGCATGTTTTCTTGACAGACCTAGCTGATGCGTAGTGAACAAAATATTTACTCAACATATGATTTACTTTGTTTTCTACTGGATCATTTTCTGAGGCTGTTGATGTAGCCTAGATGAAATACTAAATCTTAGAGACCAAAAGAAAGTGTTAAAACTAAAAAATAAGACACTTTCCATTGCCATGCAAGCAATAAGCAAGTGAAGGTATCTGGAATAAAACAAATGGTGCCTGGAGATTCCAGGAAAATGAAATTATTGACTTCTAAATTAATGACTTAATACACTCCAATTTCCATAGTCTTAAGAGAAATTAGGGTTCTGTACAAGCTCTACTTTATAATATGCATGGCACCTGCACATCACATTCCTGCTAAGAATCTACCAGGCAGCTGGCATTGAACCCCTGCCTGAGGTACCCTTCAAGGTGCCTTGAGCACAGCAGCAAGGAAAAGTCAGAAGTGGGGCAGCCCTGAAGGCACTTGGGTAACCAAAGGAATACAGACAGAAAAGAACAGATAGGAATGGCAAGTTTTTTGCTTACAAACATCTAAATTATCTGAGTTTGCCGGTGGTTCCCTGCATGTAACTTCAGCTAAAGAAATATTCAAATTTTATTCACAAGGAAAACTCTTAATTCCTGTCATCTTGAAGATGTATAATAGAGCTGGAAGTCCTTCGTTTCAAGGAGAGCACAATCAGTCATTTCTCAGTTGTCCTCATTCACACAGAATCATCTGACTCCCTCTTGGTAGGAGTTCCCAGGTTTCCCCTTTAGGAACTAAATTAATGCTCTGCAGATGGATTTTAGTGGCTGAATTCCAAGCTCTTTGTGTTCATTGGCAATCCATTATATCAATATATATCCAGAGTAGCTTCATTCAACTCCATGACTAGTTTTCACTGAATGCTGTATTACATTTCTACTAATAAGAAATGGGTGCAAGCTGTTCACGTAATATAAATGTATTAAAGCATAGAACTGGGAAGACTTATTTTAATTTAACAAATCTCTAAATGAAAGCAAATAACAACAGCTGTAATAATTAATAATCAATGCAACTGTCTATATAGTGGGGGATGTTTATAATTTTTTTTTTCCACAGTGCTTTATTTTTAAAAAATTCTCTTTTAATAATATTAAAATTATAGTTAATGGCAGTTTTAGAACTGAATGATTCTTCCTACTTTCAAATCCTCCACCAGTTTTGTAGTGGTGGGAAATTTACTATTTTTCATCTTCTGTATTATAAAAGGTAATAAAAATGGTGAAAAAGCATGCTTATTTTTTCACAGCCATGTGGTTTACATTCGCTTTTTAAAGTTTAATGTATCCTGGATGATGAGACTTCCTAAGCATAATATGTGTCAGTAATTAATCCTAGCTGCTTTAATAAAATGAATCCATAATTTAATTCATTAGATTATTCCAAGATTGTCTTCCTCCTTCCTAACACTATGTTTATCATTCCGGCCTTTCAGAGTGTGTTCTTTTGCCACCCAGAGATTGGCTTTCTTCTACTTTAATTCTCTGAAATAACCACAAACAAAGACAAAACAGTGCCAGTGACTGCAAAGCAGGGTCAGAAATGCAAGAACAAGTCCAGGAGGGAAGAAGCAATTGCAGCAACGTCACTTTAAGTCATCTTAAACTTTTGTAGAACGGTACTTTCAGTTGTTACAAATAACTGTATAACAGTTGTTATAAATAACTGAGTTAAGTGTATTTTGTATGTATTTTTAATTGGCATCTGGAGAAGCTAGACATATAAAGCCATTTTATTTCTTTGTTCTGCATTCACTTCTTTCAAATCCTTAACCAAGTCATGGTTCTTCTTGAAATACCATTTTGTTTCTTTTCAGCAATCACTGCTTCCATTAGAAATGTTCACAACAACTAGGGAATTTCCTGCACAGAAACTTACTAAATACTTATCCAATCCCTGGCTAATTTGCATGGCATTCAAAACAGGTATTCTTATATCTTGTGGGTTTAGGGTGAATTCGTTGAAAAATACTAAGAAAGCAAAAGGGAGAATGAGAACATTAACTGAATTTGGTCTCCACTACTTTGGATCCAAAAAGAGAATTATATTACACCTATAATACTGCTGATTTTTTTTATCTGATCACTTCCCTACATAAAGGATTTTAGTTACACACTAAATTTAATGTGTATTTTACACAATTTAATGTGGAATTTTTTTTACAACAATTTAATGTGGATTTTTTTTACGACCCCTATTCAAACATCTGTTTTGAAATAATATTTATTATGTAATGCAAAACAAAATTAGTGAGAGCCCATAAGCAAAATTTGGTTACACCATCAGCTTTGGAGTCCTAGGACAGTTATTTTTGGAAAGAACTCTTGCTGCACTGTGAAAACCCAGAATAGTCTTTCTGACAAATATACAAGGTTCACGCTATACAATATATAGGTAAGACAGCAGCCATTTCCAGCAAACACCTTGAGCAAATCAATTGGACAGTACCAGATTTACCTCCTGCTCTACCATGGAAGAAAGCCAGGGTTCTGCTACTTAGCCACCTCCCTTTCCTCTCTCGTAAAACATACACACACACACACACACACACACACACACAGAGCCAGCAGCTCTCTTTCGCTCCAACTTCCACTAACGTAATTTATTTGTCAAATAAAATGGAAGATTCCACTCAAATTCTGGTGTCTTAAAACTCTGTCTTGTCTTATTTGGCTGGAGATGAACTTGGTTTCATGCAGTATGCATAGAGGGGGAAAAAAAGTCAGAAAAGGAGATTTTAATGTTTCCCTGGCAGAGAGCCAAAATACAGTGAGACATAAGGAAAATGTTTTCCCTTTTCTACTGGTAGCTATCTGAGCTATGAGAAATGCTTGTTGTTTATAGGACAAGTAAACAAAAGCATTGGAAACCAGTTTTCAGCTTCAATTGGCTCTCCACAATTACTGTGTTCAACTGGCCTGACTAGTCCAGGTCACTAAAATTAGGTCTCCAAGATGTTTTACCAGGTATTAAAGAGGAATAATCAATGTGCCCCAGGAGGAGAAGAAACAAAGAGTAGTCATGTTTAGAGCTGATCTATAGGTAAAACCTGTGCTCTAGGCCTTCCTTCTCTTAAACAGGTTCAAGTACTCTACTCTTTGGTATGATGAAGACTCAAATGAGACTATTTTTAAGCCTTTCACTTCAACTGAAAGACCATACAAAAATAAGCACCATATGCACAAATCCAGGGATATAAAAATAAGTGCAGATTTGCTTCTACATCTAGTTGAAAAAATCTGTTTTCTGTTCTATGTTCCTAAAGCTCTGTTTTATTTTTTAAAGAATAATAAATACATAAACAGTATTGGCAGCACAGAACAGCATGTAAAGAATAAAAGTATATTGTAAAGACAGATCGAAAGTATAACGATTTTCACTGTTTGTTTTCTGAGATTTTGAGCAAGACCCCACAAAAAAGGTTCAGATTTTGTGAATATTTTAGTCTCAGATGTTCTAAGTGTTCATATAAAAATATACTGCTGTATGCATAGATAAATTGAAAATTTTGGTGCTTTTTGAATACATAAACATATGATTTTATATTCTTTTTCCTTGTGCTGGTCTTAAATTGAGCAATTTATGTAGTTGTTCACTTACCATTTATAAGGAACTCTTTGGTTTTCAGACAAATCACATTAATTTTGCATTTAAAAGGTAATTATGATATTATGAATCCCTGATGCATTATTTTCTCTTATCTGAAGATCATAAAAAGGGGACAGTGGCGGACAGCAGAACTTAATTTTTTTAAATTAAAAACTTAGCAAGTCACCTTTTAATAGATTTACCTATGCAAAGGGATTTATATATATTCAGTAAAGACATAAAAGTATAGATGGCAGTTAAGAACTGTCCTATGGGATATTATCATATGCAGCCTTCTTTCCCCATCTGTGTAAAGCTGAGTGTTTCCTATCAGATGTCAAACACCCTAAGAACCACTGCCAATAGGCATTGAAGGAAAAATCAGTTTTTAAGACATGCACAGATCCATGTAGGATTGAATCCCAGATATGATTAATAGTCTTAGGTTTCAAATTATAATTGGCATAAGACAAATAAAGCAAAGATGAAGATAATTTTATTGTTCCTCTACATGTGGTCAAAAGACAGAACTGCTGGTACCCCCATGAAAATTCAGCCCTGGAACATTCCCATCCAGGGATTTGACTAGAAGGGAAAAACTGATAAAAAATATATGTGATCAAGCTAGCCTAGGATAAGTGATTCAATGAAAGAAGATGCTCAAAACCAAAAATTATTTTGTTTCTTAAAATACAGATAGATAACTGTAAAGTATTAAATATGATGTCTAGGATAGAGGATGGGAATCACATATCTGGTTAGGAGTGTTGGTCACCTTTCAAATTAGTGCTAGGGGAGGCAAAATCTTCCTCAGAACAAGGCAGAAAAAAATCTCCACTTTTATTGTATCCTTAGTTTTTTTTTGAAGTAGTTCTTTAATTTGCCCTTTGCAAGCATTTTGCATAATGTGTCAGAGAGGTAGAGATAAGCAGTGACTTTTTGAACAATGCTTGTTACAAAAAACATAAATGAAAGTATCCAGGAAAGCAGTGCTCTTAGGCGAATTAGTCTGACCTTTATGAAAATTGCCATGGCCAAGCCTTCATTCTTGTAATTACAGGGGCAGTTGAAGAATTAGCCCTTATGCAAAAGTCTTAATTCCTTTAATCACCAGTCTTCAAATTCAACAGTGTTCTTTAGAATTAAGAAGGGTAAAAATAATTATTGAAATACAAGTTTATTATTGGAATGCTAATGAACTCAAAGTGGGGACAATCACAGGTAACAGAAGTGATTTCATGATATTATTTTCCTTCATTTCCTAGTTTTAGGAGTTGTATTCATTATTAATTTAGGAATATTTAAATACCTGATTTGAATGATTTATATATCCCTAACAATATATTTGACGTGTTAGTTGCCTCACTATCTTTCTTTAAAGTGCCTTACACACATGATAACCTTTTGTGAAGTTTTTTTCCTCTTTTCACTAGAGTCAGGATACTTTTATTCAGAAAAGCACCTGAAGTAATTCTGAACAGTAAATAGTTGTACAGGGAGCTAATAAAGAACTTAGAAGTGGAGCACAGATATAATAAAAGATTATATCACAAAAGATAAAAGGTACAGTGGTGCTTTTCTCACTGGGATTTTGAAAAGGACTTGAGTTCAGTTACAGTGTTAGGTACTTTAATATTCATTCTCTATTTGCTACAAATAAATCAGAAACAAATTTATCAAGTCAACTGATGAACAGCATTCATTATTTTACACTACATTAACCCCCAAAGTCCTTCAGGGTAGCATGATTCACCTCGATAAGTCATGCCCAACTGAGACCATTTCTAAAAGCTTCAGAGCATCATAGAAAGGCATCCATGTACTTGCACACGAAATATTCTCTGTTTATTCCTATACAAAGAGAACAAAGGACCTTCTCTTTGTTCCATATTTCTTTTTTTAAAATTAAACCTCTTCTACTTTAACTACAAAGGATTATATTATTCATATCTTATCAGATTCACTATCATTACTTTCAGTACTTAGCTAAGGGAATGATGTTTGGGGTCTAAAGTTTTCTTAGAGTACTCTTGTGGTCGCTGAGAGAGGTACCAATCTCTAGAGTGTCACTTTGAGTGTCCTCTTGCATTTTCCTGTGGAGATATAGTAATGTCAGTGTCTAATATGTAAAGTGAATTGAGTTCTGGGCTCCAAAGGAAAAGGGAGACATGGAGTTCCTGGAGCAGGTCCAGAAGACGGCTACTAAGTTGGTCAAGGGTCTGGAGAATCTCTCTGACAAGGAAAGGCTGGGGGAGCTGGGTCTGTTCAGCCTTGAGAAGAGTCAATTCAGAGAGGTCCTCATTAACATGTATAAATATCTAAAGCTGGGTGTCAAGAGGATGGAGCCAGGCCCTTCTCAGTGGTGCCAAGCAATAGGACAAGAGGCAATGGGCAAAAAATGATGCACAGGAAGTTCCACCAGAATATGAGGAGGAACTTTTTTACTGTGTGAGTGACTGTGCACTGGAACAGATTGTCCAGAGAGGCTGTGGAGTCTCCCTCACTGGAGAGATTCAAGTTCTGTTAGGATGCAATCCTGTGCAATGTGTTCTAGGATGACTCTGCTTTAGCAGGGAGGTTGGACCACTTGACCCAATGCGGTCAATTCCAACCTGACCCATTCTGTGCTTCTGTGATTCTGTGAGTCCATGTGACAGCGGTTCACATGAAAATTTGTTTTGATTCTTTCAAAGCACTCGGCCTCCCCTCCAGCCCCTTATGACTTGAAGTAGTGGATCCCACAGGTTCTTATTGCTAACCATTTCATGCTACTTGTGAGTGAAAAGCAGGCAAGTTGGCCTAACCCTTTCTTTAAGATCAGTGAGAGAACAATTCTCCAGGATTACTGAACATCAATGACCTGGCCCGAGCAGTAGCTGCAACTTTGATCAGTGGCCAAGTGTTTAAATGTTTTGAATAACAGACTGCCAAGCATATGCAATCAGTGCAATGCATCCAGAACACGTAAAGCATACTGTATGTTTTCTGGCCATCTGTGAGGCTCACAGGCAATTGCTCAAGTGAATTCCAGTGTGTCAGGCTAAGTGTGTGTGCCTTGTACATAACGTATTTCCATCTTTCCTGAAAGGAACACTCTAAAAGCAGAAATGTAAGAGATGCATCTCATAGAATGCCTGTGTTACAATCCCCTTGCCTCAGTTAGATTGTTCCTTACCGACTAATTTTTACCACCATGAGAAAGGGGCATACACCAAAGAATGCTATATAACCCCAAATGTACCTTCTGTGTAATACATATGTCTATCCAGGTTTTTTTGCTTCTTCTAGGCTAAATAGTCAAAATTACTTAAATATTTTCTCCCTCAGAATCCTCTGTATCTTTCTAAATACTTTTATAGATTCTTTCTTAAAGCGCACACTCCAAAGAGCTGCCAGAAGGTGAATTGTCATGGAATAAGATCTTGTTTTTCAGAACAGGCTACTGTCTTGTTCTCAGCAGTATCATTTGGCCACTGACTCTGACTACTGGGGCAACATTTTGGGTGGTGTAGTTGTGAAGAGCCTGAGAATAACAAGACAATACATCATTAATGTATCTTGAGGGTTGCATTAGTTTCTGGATCGATTCAGAATGAAGCCTTTGGGTGTGATTGGAGTTGATCTGTGTAACAATTCTTCTTCTCCCCTCAGAGAGGTTCCCTGCTAGACTCACATCCAGAGCGGGGCTATAAATGTGATGCATACATACAGCTACCACAAGGCATGGGAGACACAGGTAAATATTCTCTTGAGACCAAGATGTGGGTACTGACTGCAGGCAGTGAATCAGATGTTGGAAACTGTACTAGTTTGAAGACAAACCAGCTGGAGATTTCAAGTCAGAATTACAATTTAATAGGAAAATTAAAATAAAAGCAGCAGTACAGAAACACTGGCTTGAACTGACAGAGTCAGAACACAACCTGACACCCTGACGGTCAGGGTGGTGTAGCCCATTAAATGGTGGCTACAGTCCTTGTTGGAATGATCAATGTAGTGCTGTCAAAGCGGTGACCCTGTAGAAAGATCTGGTCTTTCTCTGGAGGTCCAGTGGTGGGCACCAAGCTCTTGTCCTCTGGGAATCTAGTGGTAGTGCTTCCTTGGTGTTCCAAGCATTAGATTATATACAGGTAGAAATGGTTGGTTTCTCCCCCTGGGCGGGCCTTCTCAAAATGGGATGAGGTAATTCTATGAGTCAGGCAGTGGGATCTTGATGGCCCATTAACAGAGACAGCCCCCAGAGGGATTTATCAGGGATGAGTCATGGAGAAGATAAAGAACACTGCCCCACCTGTTTTAACATCTTATGAAGATGCTAATAGAATACATACTTTTGGTTACAGCTTTTCATTGTAACCCAAGACAGAAGCATATATTCAAATGACAAAAGGTAATTTATTGAAAGATACATGAAAACAAGCTCTTTAAAACAGTATGGCATACATGAAAGAAGACTTATTTCTTACATTGAAACTCTTCCCTCCTGTGTGATTAATTTTTTTTCAGCTATGACCTTTGCTGGTTGCATAATTTTATAAAATAAGAAGGCTTTGCCCACAAATCCTGTATAAGAAATGAATGTAGTTTGCAAAATAAAATTACTCTAAAATTCCATGCTGCTTGCTTAACAGAACCTTACTGTCTTGAAGTTGGTTGTGGTTCTCACCCTAGAACACTGGTTCCAGTATTGTTGGAATGGAAGTCATATGTGTGGGACTCATGTATCCATACCGTCCACTTTTTTTGTTTTTAAAAAGAAAAAGGAAAAAGGAGACTACCTACCTGTGCCTTTATTTTTTTGCTACTGCTCCTCACTGTCCATGATTCCTCAAAAATAGAACCACAAAACCACAGAACAGCCCTCTCTCTGAAGAGACCTTGGAAGACAATCTGGTCCAACCTTCCATGGAAAAGGGGGTTTAGTTGGGATTATTTAGCATCCTCTCTAGTCATGTCTTGAAAATCTTCAGTGAGGAGGACTTCACCACATACCTAGGGAAGTTGTTTCAGTGATTGATTGTTGTCAGTGTAAAAAATTTTTGTATTCTGTGGGGATGAAACCTCTCTCAATGTAACTTGTACCCATGCTCTTTGTCTAGTCCATATGGCTTCTTGTGAAGACAGAGCCTCTGCCATCTTTGTAGCTGCCCTTTAAGTACTTGAAACTGTGATAAGAGCTGCCTGAACCTCTTCTTCTCTAGGCTGGAAAGACATAACTGATGTCGCATTTAGTAACTACACCAAAATATACAGTCACGAGGCTGTTGGCAGTCACCAACTTGCAGAGAGTAGGACATCATTTGTCCTTCACAGCTTTGAAAATCTCTTCCACCTTTTAAACAGAAGTATTAGCATCTTGGGCAGCACAGCATCTCAGCTGACTGATTTTCACATGTTTGACCTTACTTTTACAGGAAATTTTTCCTTGCTAATTACTCATATTACTCCTTTTTGAAGAAAATTTTCAAATAAAAATAACATGGCAGCAATTTTTACCATTTGTTTAATTGCTTGCACTACTTTATTCTTTTAATAGATTTACTTTCTCCCCAGTAATTCTTTCACCACCAATGTATTTGTACAAGAGTCTCTCTTTGCCATTCACCTTTATGGTTAGCCTCAACATATTTTGACTTTTTGCTGCCTTTATCGTATCCTCAATACCAATAATATGCATATTATTACCTGGACATCCAGATAGCATTATTACCATTACAAGTCAATGAATACTTTCACCTTAGATAATAGTTTTTGCTGGGGAGTAAATTCAAAGTTAAGTGTGTGAAGAATGCATAAATTATTTTGCTTGAAGCCTCAGCAGGTACTGAGTCACAATCCATTAATCTTTTCATATACTTCTCAGCATGAACAATTACTATCCCAATATAATGAATATATAAAAGTAAGTCTAGCGATGTTAAATATTAAAATTTAAAACAAAGAGATAATCAGAATTTTAGAGAGTATTCAGAGACTGTTCAGTATTGCTATATAGAACTATGATCAGTTCAATAAGTGTACACAGAATCTTGCCATTAATAGGAGATAATGCATTTTCAACTATGAATACTATCCCATAAGATCTAAATTAAAAATGCAAACATAATTCACACTGGTGATAAACTAGATTTATACTGATACCTTCATTTACAGCACCAAGAATACATCTGCATAAACCTAGAATAATGCAGTATTATGGTATTCCTTTTACTAGCAATGGATGTAGTTATCTACATAGTCATTGGTTCACTTGTAGAAAACAAAACAATGTAAAAATCATATCCAGAAAGATGATTTAATGTTACAAAGCATAGTGTCTGCCTTGTAAAACCTCATTGCTGCACTTCTCATAAAATCAAAGTCCGGTGTGGGTCAAGACCCTGTTCTATGAAATATTGTTGGATACTTTGGGTTAGCTACTGTTGAAAAAATAAATTTATATACTGTGAAAGTGTCTATGAATTTTCAAACCTTATTGAACACTTTCTTTAATTCTGTCTATAAAAATCAACCTCTGTCACTATATCAAATTGAAACACAAATCTGTCTATGGTTGGTGTGCAGCAGCAGCACCACTGGAAAACATGCTCTGAGATTAAAGGTTGCCAGTTACCCTCATGGTACTGGAATATATTAAACTTTTGAAAAACAAGAAATTGGATCTGATCTTCTCTAATTTTGTCTCTTAATTGAACTCACGGTAAATAGATATAGTATTGACATGAGCAAGGAGTTCCAATTGCTTGGAGGCTGATTTGTAACAATTCAAAGGTCAGGGTTATTTCAACAACTGTAATAAGCTCAGTAGTTACAGCACTCAGTTTTCAAAGACAAGTGGAGATCCTTAAAGAAAAGCTCCATCCCTTTTCAATGAGAAAATAAGTCAATCACTTAAATTTATTTCTTAATGTTCATTAGTTTTTCAATTATAGTAGAAAGGTCTATAACAAATAAAATGAGAATTAAACATTAATAAGGGAAAACAATACTTTTAGTTAAGATAAATTTGTACTTGAGGCCTTTCATCTTCTTTGTAAGCTTTTGCTGCAGTAAAATGGAAGCTGAGTTCCAGTTCAATGAGTTTTCTTCAATTACGTCTGGATTGTCATTAAACTTGTATTAAAAGATTCAATACAGCATCATAAGGCTTCAGATCAAGCCTACATTAAGGAGTGAAAGACTGCTTTCTCTCACATAGTTTGCTGAAGTTATATCTCTCCTATGATTTAGGGATGAATATATGTAGCCTTTGGAATATACTTTTGTCCTCCCACGTGGCACTCCTGAATGACCCAGCTTCTCTATGAGCTTTATGAAAGCTACACTAGAGGAGCTATATTTATTGGAGCAGTATGAAAAATGAACTTACATTTGAATATAGATGAACTCTCCTAGAAGAGTGCACAAGGAAAATAAGTTTATCTTATCTGTTGTGGATTTTGGAAAAGAGAAGCAGAGTCAAACACACCATGGGTATTACTTATCTTACTCTTGCAGCCTCAAACAACTGAGACAATGTTAAGCCTTTCTGCAGAACAGGAGGGAAAAGTATTTCATTAATTTCACAGTAATGCACTTAAACTGCATCTAAAAATCAAATTTAATTGAGATGTAAAGAAAAGTACAAGGCAATTCACAAGTCATCTTGAGAAGTATCCACAAGATAGGTTAAATGACTTGGATGGTTTGGAATTGCCCTTTCCATTAGCTGTAGAAGCTTAGGCAATCTAGATGTCTAAAGTTAGGTGAAATGAATCATGACAAAAATAAACAATCTCTGAAAAATTGTAAAATTTGGTTTTTGAAAGCAAAATGTACTTACAGAAAAAAAATAGCAAGACATTGTATTAAAAATGTATGGCTTGTTAAGTTTCTTTTTCCTAACAATAAAATTCTTGCTTTAACAATCTGTGAACATGACTTTAATCAAATGGCATATTAAGTTAGGACAGATGAGTAACTCACAAACCATACTCAGCAAGTGTCACCATTTTGCTATATGAATAATGTGTAACTTTTTAAAGATATAAATTATCAGAAATCACTACATAAAAAAATTAAAATATGATTCTTTCTATCATTTGTGGGAGTTTCAGCAAGTTTCTGAATTATTTTGTATAGATTATCTAGCTCTCATGGAGTATTTCTGTTCTCTGGTGAGATGAATCATGATGAGATCTGATTTGTTAACATATCTGAATATGAAATGGAAATGCACTTCTTGCTTGATTTATGTGAAACAGGTAATTGACAGAAACATATCTGAAAGCATTTGTTAAAATAGACATAAAATTCAAAGCACTCCTGCTTTTGAATTTGTTTCAATGAGCTGAGTTATTTTTCCTTGTGTACCTCACAAAAAGGTAGTAAAAATAGAAATCAGATCTGGTTCAGAGTAGATATAGCATCACAGGAAGACACAGAGCTTGGCCTATAGGTGCTGCAGAGTAAACACTCTCTGACCACTGCTCTTATTTCCCCTTTTTACCTCCATACCTTTTGAATTCTTTACTGTTTACAGCTAGCTGCTGACCAGCAAGTAGTTGCAGCATTCCTCTGAGAAACTCAGAATCAATGCTGTCACCAGAACACTTTGGCATTAGGAGAAGTTTTTGACTTCTGTCTCCATCAGAGAAACTGAAGCCTTGTCACCAACTCCATACATAGGTGGCTGCAGGTGTGGTGAAGAGCCCAGGTCAGCCCCATGTCAGATGTGCTCCTGTTCTTATTCTTTACTGTTGGTAGACTCATGCTGGTCAAACAAGTGAACCACTTTTCGGAGGTGCCTATTTCTCTGTGTTAATCATTTGACAAGATTAGCTTTACATCACTGTATTCTGCCAGATCCTGCTATTTATGGGGATTATCGTTCCTAACAAGTCACTCCAACAATCTGACTACATAATCGAAATTACAGATTATGATTTTGTTGACAGCTTCAGGGTTGAATTTTCAATTTCAATTCTACAGTGGAATACCTTCCTGAGAAGTGACATCCTAAGAAAGCCTTCAATTAAAAAAAAAGATGAGAGGTAGACATACACTAGACTAGCAAGACACAGAGAAGAGAGATACAATAACAAGAATTTGGATGCTCCTCAGAAAACTTCTCTCTGCCTGGCATTATCTTTCACTCACTTACAGAAAGCCAGACCTCCTTATCTGTGGCAATCAATTAAAATTAAATTCAATGGAATATTTTGTACACATTAGAGGTGAGACTATGAGTCATGCACTTGTATATTCTTATAGCTTTTTCTTGGCCAACAAATCTTAATTCATTTTAAAGTGGAATTTAAATTTGAGATTAAAACAACAAAGGCTTTATGCTAATACAAAATGATATATACAAACTTAAGTAGGACTGTAATGAATTAGTTTTATGTACCACATGGTTAAATGTTATAAGTTTATTAACACAGAAACTAACCAAAAACAGTTAATTTGTTTTAAGAAAATTTTTGTACTCATTTACCTTCTGCCTATTCATCTATCTTTTAGTTATATTTTCAACATTTTTTACAAGATTTCTTTCATCTTCAGGCAAGATTAAAATCAATATTAGGCATTAATTAATGACTGTATATATAGCATAAGGCTCATGAAATAACATAAGGAGTGAATATAAAAATCATTTAACACATATAAACAAAAACCTTTTCTGTATTAAATTATACATTTCAGAAAAATTTCACTTGAAAATTGGACAGATGCTTTTAAATATCTACCAACAAAAATATCTTTATTGTTCTGTCATTTTAAATTCTCCTATGAGTTGTAACTCAAAACAAGAATATGCAGAGAAAGATCATGATATCCCAATGAGCACTTAGTAGAATTTGAATCCGGCTTTGTAAAAAGCTAAAATAAAACTTACTGTTTGCAAACATGCTTGTTTCAACATTTCTATATTTCACCTGTCATTCAACTGGTAGTTGAGTTGAAATAATCTGCTTTTCTAAGTGAGCCTTACTTTTGGAAATGAGCACCAAGATGTAAAAGTTAAGCTTTGCATTATACATAGTGACTTATGTCAAGACAGAACACAGTACACGTCAAGACAGAACATATTACACTTCAATTTATGTTATCCAGGAAAACCCTTTGCGCAGCAAAAAGGGAAACCTGGGATTTGGTAGTGTTTTTTGTGATTTTTCAGATAATTTTTCTAGTTCTTTCTGTAAGTCACCTCATATTATTTTCTCATGCAAAATATACATGATATCCATAGGCAGGAAGTTTTATGCAAATGCTAAAAGTGCAAAGCTGTAACAGCTGTTATAATCCTCAACAACGCTCTGTTCAGGCATGTTGATGATGCTATGTGGAGGAGATATGAACTTCTAGAAAGCAGGCAAAGGCACAAGCAGAAAAAAATTATCAGGCCTGTCTGCTCCTGTCCAAAACATTTGTGATAGCAGCAGAGAAACCTGCCTCTAGCTCAGGCCAGAAGCCTGAACAAGGGAGGGATAAAGCATGATGCTCCACCAGAATCAGACAGTCCTGGGGAAAAGAGAGCCAAAAATATGTGTGGAAAACCCAGCCACCTCAAGGAACACACTGTGCAAAATGGCTATGATTAGTTGAGATCATAAGAAGAGGTTGGAAAATGTCCATACCTCCCAGCCTCCTCAAGTGCAGGATCAAGTCACAGGTGCTTTTTTTTTTCCTGTGTTGATCTGCCTTGTAGTCTATTCACATAGATCTTCCTCCATTTCTGAGTGGCATAAAAAAATTAGTATTTCTTTCTCAACTGGGTCTCCATAACAGCAATACCAGGCCTTTCAAGCAGCTGTTGCTGCTCTTAATGCTGCTGGCCCTGATCTAAAACATGTAAATAGATTAATCCTGGGATGGGCAGGAAACCTACAGAAAGGGTAGCACGGAGCTGGGGCATTGAAGAAACAAGCAAGAACAAGGGTTGTGGGAAAAATATTTAAACAGAAATATCTTCTGGTAACTTCAGAATGAGGATTCACAGCTCATATGGAGTTTTTTTTTTTAATAAAAGCTCAAATCACTTTGCTGAAAAGGAGAGGAAATGCAAAGAGTTTAATTATTGTTTCCCAGCACAATAGGTAGAAATGTTGGGCCAATGCTTAGGTTTTCTGAATTGTTGTTCACTGGGCGCAGTGGATTGCACTAGCAATGGCAAAGGAAAGAGATATATACTAATTGGTGCTTAAAAGGAATTTATCCCCAGCAGCTGATTTCACTACTTTTAAACTAAGGGTAATAATAACTGCTGCTCAGTTCTGACATATGTAACAGCATTACACTTAAGAGAGATTCATTTGGCTGGTATTACCATGTTAAATGGTGTGTGGTCATTGGTAAACAGATGTAAAATTTCCAGGCTTTCAGCTGGAAAATGAAAATGGAGAAATAAAGATGAAGTTAAGTGAATAAAACATTTAGCTCCTGTGCCCTTATTTCTGAAGTGATGTGAATGCAAGACATATTTAAACTTTTTAAATCAGGACATTCCGTTAACTGGAAAAAACAATGAGTGTGAGGAATCCATTATATAGTGATATAAAATTTAGTACCAAACAGCACTTACAACACAAAAGAAAGTAAAAAAAAAAATCACTTAACATATGTTCTCAGTGTAAGCCATGTGACTAAAGGGAAAAAAATGGGGACATATGTTAACTGCCTTTTGAATATGGTAAAACTAAGTTGAAATAACTCAGGACTGAGAGGGTGAGAAGCCCCATGAGGAAGCAGGAGTTTTAATTCCTTGTTTCACCCCTTTTCTCTTCCCACTGCTTTTAGCTCAAGTGCACACTATATATGAACTCTACAGGAGTTTCTTTAGAGGAGGTATAATTTAGTATAATGACTCCAAAGGATGTTTTATACTGCCAAAATAAGTCCAAAAGAGGAAAAAGTTGAAAACCTGAGCTTTCCAGTGGAAAGAGGCTGCAATTTATAAATACCATTGTTGAAAGAAATATTGTGTTAATTCAATAAACAAATTTTCCCAGAAATGCTCTGACTTTGTGGCATCATTTCTTCCCCAGCAGAAATATCTTCAACAAAGAAGAAACAACTACATCCAGCATGTGGACTTCAGATGCTGGAATTTATATATAGACAATATCAGCTTGTTTTCATGGCAGAAAATGAAAGCAGAACAACCATTATATGTGGTATTGTGAGAACAATTGAATGAAAGTGGCAGTGGGAGGCCTCTTTGAGGGCTTGGTAGGCTTTCACAAGCTGTACCTGTTTTCTAGTTTTGCAAGAAACATATGTGAATATGTTTCAGCATATGCAGAGACATCCAAAGCATATTCTCTTACATTTGGACCAACACACTAGGAAGAGCAATCAGCCTTTACCCTCTATGGAACTTTTATCCCCTCTTCTTCACTCCTTGGATGAATAGACGTATTTTTAGATCATAATGCCAACTGCTTTCTTTGAGGAAAGAAAATGATTAAATGAAAAACCAGACAGCCTACCCATGTTTAGCAATTTTTTTATGCTAAGAAATAAAGAAGCACTCAACTTCATCAAGCAGAAGCAGTGAAGGTAATATGAAAATAACTCATTCTTCATTATTCCCTTAAACGGTTTTGTGAGCAAAGTGAAAATAAGCTGTGAGAAAACAAGTCCAGGTTTGTCTAAAGAAACTGCATGAGAACATTGATGTCTTCTAAGGAAAATGTTGTACTTTTCTAACTGCTTTGATCAGTAAAAAACCCAAACCCTCCTATTTTGCTAATTACATGGTAGTAGAAAAAATGTGTAAGGCATCTGAAGAGTCCATGTCCCAAAGACCTTCCAAATCAAAATAACTTGTGACCTCATGAAACAAATACTAGGATAAATGTGTTCTGTACTGTTGGCTTGCACTTTAAGCAGCTGCTCTTTAGTCTGTGGACCGCACAGACTGTAATAAAGATATGCCATATATAGCTTATCCACAAAAACCAGCTTTTTACTAGTCTCCATTAATGCTATGTAAATAGAATTTGTAGTGAAAAAGTCAAGTGCTGACCCCCACATTTTAAAAACACAGTGTATTAGTGACTTTACTAAATACTTTTTCTTCAGTGTTTATGTTGATATTTTTAGAATACAAGGTTGACTGTATAGTTTGCTGCAAAATTTCCTTATAGCCAGATGCTCTTTTGAGACTAGAGTCCTGCTGACTGGCACAAGAAGCATCTGGCCAGCTGTCAGGATTGATTTGGTTCAGTAGAAACTGGCAGCAATAATAGAATGGAGGAAGGCTGCAATTACACTAGACAATAACCCCTCCGATTCCAATAGCTGGGAACATAACCAAATACCCTTGACATCTGGTAAGAAAAAGAGCCGATATAATGTTTGCTTCCTGTATTAGTGAAAAAAGATTTCACATAGTTGCACCAGTACTGCCTTGTCAGCACCCTAAAAAAATCCTGCAGGAGTTAAAAGTGGAAACCTGAGAAGAAGGATATTGAGAGAGAAAGAAAAACAACCTGCACTTGCTCCCTAATCCTTTTCATGAGCTGCTTCATGCATAAGCCTTCACATGTTTTATTCTATGTCTATTAATGACTCAGATTTGCAATGTCTGTGTAAAACATTCTTTTGGAACTTCTTGGGTTTTGCTTAAACTACTTGAATCCTCACAGGACAGAAACCCCATATTTTAAAGAGAAATAGGCTGGAAGGATTCTTTCTACTGCCTTCAGTGAGAGCTGGCACCAGCTGCAGTCAGCTGGCACATGGCGACTCCATGGCAGTAGGTATGTGTCACTTGTTTGTTGTCAGCTCACACTGACATTAACCAGACTGCAAGGTCAGAACATACAAGGGCAGAGGGGAAAAAAGAACATATCCATAAAACCTTCATCTGCCATCTTATTCAGCTTCTTCTGTTTGTTCCATTCTAACTTGAAGGCCGTTCTATTCTCTGGTATTGAGAACATTTGCATAAATATATGGTTATTTCACCTGTAAAACTGCAAGATGTTGAGAGGATTTTAAATAACAGACCTCCTGAAGACAGCAGGAATGTAAAATACCACCATATTGTCTTTCAGAAATCTAGGCCCGCCACACAAGCTAATGTGAACTATTTCATGCTTAACCAGGTTTCAGTCTGTTGCACAGCCAATAGCAGCATAATAACCTCATTGACAGCATGCACTAAAGTGCAAGAGACTGCAAACTTCTCTTGTCTTACAGGAAGGGAATACGACTCTTTCAGTGGAAATACTCCTTTTTTTTCTGAGTAATGTAACCTGGAGTTTGTTAAATTCCTTACAGAACAAGCAAAATTTTAAAACTCATGGAAAACTTAGATAAATATGAAACCTGGGTAAAGAACAAGATTTTTGCCTCTAAAGAGCAAATTTGTATCTTAAAAAAAATTAGATAACTTTCAAACCATAGATATTTTATGGCAGAACTATTTCCCTACTGCTGTCTATGTGGACTGCTTTGATTTTGATAGATGTACAAACAAGTACACATCTCCATACATCTCCACTGAATGTGTAAGTAGCACACTAGTATTTTTCTTGGCTGCTAATTGAATATTGCTTTTCATTAGAATATCCTGAACTGTTCTAAACCCTCTTCCTTTACACGTATTGATGCATCATTCTTTGACATTCTTGCTAGAACACCTGCTTAAGAAGTCATCAAGAAAGGCGGTGAACCAGCCTGCATCCCTGAGGTCTTGTTAATGGAGACAGTGTGCTTTGCTGGTTCTATTGCCATTGTCATAAAGACTTGGTGTTTTCCATGGCTAAGCATGCAAGGGGTTAGATACTACTCAAAACCTCATTACTGTTATTTATTCGTACTAAAAAGTCAAAGAAAAATTACACCTGTCTTGTTTAATGTAATCTTTTACTATGCTTGTTTACTTTAGCTGCTAAAATGCTCAGGGCAGGAAGCTATCGTTGCATTTCTTTCCAGGGCAGAGCACACTAAAAGTTTGGATTGACTCTGTTATGTATCATAACTCATGTGGAAACCACAAAGGCTTCTCCAGACTGATAAAAAATTGCATTATCTTGAATGAATGGGATCTCTGAGTGATCTCAAAAAAAAAAAAAAAAAAAAAAAAAAAAAAAAAATTACNACCGGAGGAAATAAAAAAAAAAAAAAAAAAAAAAAAAGAAAAAAAAATTACATGCTTAGATTACAAAAGACTGAATTTTTATTAACTCTTTCACAGAACTGAAAAAAGGTTAAGGTTGGAGGGACCTCTGGAAGTTATGTGGAGCAATCCTTCTGCTCAAGCTGGGCCACCAAGAGATGTTTGCTCAGGAGGCTTTTGGAGGTTTCCAAGATTGGAGAATGCACAACCTATGTGGGCAAGCTGTGTAAGTGATTGATCAATTACCCTCACAATCAAAATTGTTTCCTGGTGTTCAGAGGGAATCTCCTGTGTTTCTGTTTCTGCCCATTAACTGTGATCCTGTCACTGGGCACTACTGATGTAAGCCTATCTCTGTTCTTTTCACACCCTCCCTTCAGGTTTTTGTACACATTGATGACATTTCCCCTAAGCTTTCTCTTCTCCAGGCTGAGCAGTCTAGCTGTCTCAGACTTTACTCACACATGAGATGCTCCTGACCTTTAATCACCTCTGTAGCCCTTCACTGCAGTCTCTCCAGTATGTCCATGCCTTGTGTAACACATAGCCTAAGTTCAGCAGGTTTTTGGTATGCAGCCATATTTAGAATATTACAATTACCACAAAAATGTTGTATGACTTTTTAAAATCTGAATAAATCACTTGGAGATCAACAGACAGAAAAACAAACATCAACCAAAATTACATAGTAGCTAGATGTTCTGTAATCTGCTTTTGGTCTCAGTTTAACAGAAAAAAATAAAGGTGTAGAGGAGGACAGAATACTCTGTCCTGTATTTTCTAGAATGGTTTCTATTAAGCAAAGAATAAAGCGTCTGTTTGCACCCTCTTAATGGCTTTAAACCATTGGATCAATAGTAAGGGATAAACTAAACCACTTAAGAAGGTATTGCATTAATAAAATCCTTTGCACCTGTCTCTGTAAAAGAGGATAAACAGACCAGAGTTTCAGGGGGTGATTAAGAGAGCATCAGGTTGCAGTGCAAGGCTTAAAGGAGACAAATTAGCCTTTGCTGTACATGGAGATAAGGCACACGGCTGCAAGACTGAACTACACATTACAAGGTTTTACAGGCAGATTAAAAGGTTTTGGAGTTTTTAAAGATGCCAGGGGGATATCACATGACAAAATATCTTGAGGCTGTTTATATAACTAATAAAAAAGATGGTAAACTACTGTGCTGGAGCTACCCTTAGGGCTGCTTGTTGATCTTATTTATTGCAGCCAGAATTATACTTGATTCATAGCTGTTCTTGTATTCATTCTGTAGAAGGCCTTCTGGGATATGTGGGGAAAATGTGAGGATTCACTATGATTTTATTGCATTTTAATATTAAAATGTACTAGTTGTAATACTTTTATGAGCTTGTTTATAAATACAATCTAGCCACAGTCACAGAATTCCCTGTATTCATGCCCTTTACATACTTATTCATTCTGATATGGCAGCTGTCTTCAGAGTTTCACGGAGCTGTGGGCCAAGGAAGATATTTTATTACCTAGTCTCACTTCTTAGAGGTGGATATACAGAGAATTTTACCCCTATGTTGTCACAACTAACTTTCTGGGGTTATAACAAGCCAGTGCTGAAGGAGAACTGGCTTACTATGTGTATCACAAAAGGTTATTAGGTAAACTACAGATTAACAGGTCACTGTAAGTATTTAAAGATGGTTCTAAAAGAGAATAATAAAATGGCAGTAAATGGCCAGTTTTCACTGCGGGTAGAGGACATCAATGATATTCCATAAGACTTTGTGTTGGGCCCCATATCATTCAAGATATTAATAAATGACCTAGAAAAGAGGTGAGAAGTTAAGTGAAAATATTGTTGATGTTATTAAGCCATTTGAAATAGCAAAGACCAGGGTCAACTGTGAAGGATTCACCAATGAATCTTAGGGGATTAGGGAAGAAAATAGCTAGCAAAATGCAGCCAATGTAGGTAAATATAAAGTGATGATCATGGCAAAGAGTCACCTTTCCTTTTGAATTTTGAGTCAATTACTATCAATTGAAGAAATGATCTCGAAGTTATACCAGAGAAAGTTGTTAAGATATTAGGTGAATCTCAGTAACAATAACTACTGAGTTTTTATAAATGAAGCATAGAATAAAATGGAGAACTTTATTATAAAGCTACATAAAGCATTTTGCTTACTGTCTATACTGTAAGTACCCAGAAAACAAAATGATATAGAGGAACTGGATAAGGTTAAGAGAAGGACAACTAAGAATATGAGAAGTATGAAACAGTGTCTTTACAAAGAATAAATAAGTAGTCTGGGACTCTTCTGCTTGAAGAAGAAATGACTGAGGGGGAAATGATAGAGCATATAGAGGACTGATCTATTGTTCTCTGCCCCTTGACAGCAAAGGCACTAGTAGCCATCAAATGAAGCTGTCAGCTGTCAGGCTCAAAACATGGTTACAGATAGAGTGTGCATCACCTTGACACAGAGCATTGTGGATGATAAAAATGTAAATGGGCTTGTAGGAAGACTAGACAAGTTCATGTCAGAAAAATCCATACAAACCTTTTCTGCTTCAGGAAGACTTGTAGGCTAGAAGAAGTATTACCATATGCTGTTGTTTTTTTTCCTCTGGACATTTACTTTTAGTACATGTTGGAAAAAAGCTCTTGTGCCAACTTAATCTTTGGCTAAGCCTTTTTAATGTCCTAGTATCAATTGCCGCTGTGATGCTAAAATCTACAAAACCAAACAAGACAGCTAGTAACAAAGAATGAAGACAATGGGGGCATTTATTGAAAAAAAAAGAATGGAACTCATTTTTTTCTCTCCCTTTTGAACTGTCTTAAGTGACCTGTTTCACCTGGAGTTATCTTCAAATCACTTTATACCTATAGGATTGCTTTAGGGATAAAATTTTGCAGTCTAATACAGGTAATCACTCTTACCCAGTCAAATTTACCAGTGAAATACCCAGTTATATTGTAGACATTTGAGAAATTAATGATAACCTCATATTCATGGGACAAAGAAATCAAACATCTTCTGACTCCAACTCTAGGTGACATGAAAAAGTACACTCATAGAAAAATGACTCCGTGGTAAGCAGCGGGCATGAGGTTCAACCTGCCCTACTATTAAGAGTGCAGATGTTTACGTGTGAGATATATGTGTCTAAGTTACCGCTACAGTCAACAGAGACTCAAGGAATACCTCCACAAGGAGTAAGGGAATGATTTAATGAGTGGGATATTCAGATACATAGGCCAAAGAATATCATGCTATTTGCAATACCCAGAAGCATTTTCGCAGGTATGACAGATATTATGCTAGACTTACAACAGAACTGTATTCTTCTGGACTCACAGCTGGAGGCTTGACAGCATGCGTGAAAACATCTCAAATGTTTAAGCAACTTAAACACATCCTGTGTGTTTCCTTGAGGATGATGTGGTGAGTCTCTACACTTCATCAGCAGTATCAACTATATTTTCATTAATTTAGAATAGCATAGCATATAATAGAATAAATGGGATAGTTCTAATTGGAAAGGGACCTACAAGGACCTCTTAGTTCAACTACCTGACCAATGCAGGGCTGACCAAGTTAAAGTTTGACCAATGTCTTAATCTTTGACATTGGTCAAATGTCTCTTTAACACTAGGACGTTACTCACCTCTCTAGGATGCCTGTTTCAGGGTTTGACCATTCCCACACATCCTATCATCACATCCCAGGGAGGAGAGATCAGCTCCTGCCTCTTGACTGTCCGTCCCCAGCAAGCTGTAGAGAGCAAAGAGGTGGCTCCTCAGCCTCTTTTTCTCCAAACTAGACAAGCCTGAAGTTCTCAGCCACTCCTCACAGGACATGACTTCCAGTTCTTTCAGTAGAACTGTTGCCCTCCTCTGGATGCATTCAAGGACTTCAACATCCTTTTTAAACTGTGGGGCCCAGATCTGTGCCGAGTATTCAAAGTGAGGCTGCACTAATGCTGAATACAGAGGAATAACCACCTCTCTTGACAGGCTGGTGATGCTGCTTTTGATGCACCCCAGGATGGGATTTTCCCTCCTGGCTGCCAGGACACACTGACTCACATTGATCCTTTTGCTGACTAGCATCCCCAGACCCCTTTCTGCAGGGCTGCTCTGCAGCCACTCCTCTTCCAACTTATACTTGTTCCCAGCATTACTGTGTTCTAGGTACAGAATCAAGCACATGGACTTGTTAAATTTCATCCCATTAATCATAGCCCAATCAAAGTATCCAGATCACTCTGGAAGACCTTTTGTCCCTCAAGAGTGTCAACAGCACCTCCCAGTTTGGTATTGTCAGAATAGTTGTTAATGGCATGTTCAAGTCCTGCATCTAGGTTGTTGATTGAAGAGAACTGGCCCCAGGACTGAGCTCTGAGGAATGCCACTGCTGACTGGTCACCAGCCAGATGTAGCCCTGTTCACTAAAACCCTTTGGACTCTGGCCTTCAATCAGTCCTTCACACATCAGTTACAGTAGCAGTAACATGTAAACTTTCACAAGTGGATATAAAAATAGACAAACCCATAAAAACTATAATTCTAAACATCTACAATGCACTTATGGTTGGCACAAAAGCCACTGTGATAACATAAAATGTATTTTCCTATTTCAAAATTCATTGTAAATACTTTAAGTATATTTAGATGCGATGTGTAATGAAAATAGTATTTTCTGAAAATGAAGTAAGGATAGTTGTGGTAGTTACTGGCAGGTTAGAACAAATTTTAACACATTCAAAATGAAATAAAGAGATATAGAAGCCATCTCATAATTCAGTAAGCCATTTATCATGAAATATGCATCTTTTAAATAAAGAGAATGCATTAGCAGTAGTTAATACGTTAAAATTATTCCTTTCTCTAAACCTGTTGTAAGTGATGCATGTTCATAAATGTATTAATTTTTCTGAAGTCATTGACAGACAATCCTTTAAGACACTTTGAGATATCTATTCCTGATTTAAGCCACTTATCTTCTGCAGTTAAATCAAGACTGCTGCTTGTACAATAGTTTAAAATGGAATAATTGTTTGAAATTAATACTTCTTATTTTAAAAAACTTAAATATGAAATTTAAACATTTTTAAATTATTTGTAACAAGGAATGTAGTGCAGCTGTACTTTGAAAACAAATAAGTTTTCTGTCATAATTTTCCTGATACGAGACCAATTGTCCACTTCTGAAGGATACATATAATGTTGTTACATTTTGAGATTCTGATGTCAAGATACTCTGGCATACTTTGTCTGATTCCTTATAAAAATACATAATGTTTGCAATGTTCTTTATTTGAACATGCAGTCTTCACTTGTCAAAGTAATAAACCCACAACACTTATAAGGCTGCCTTGAGAACCTTGGAAAATGATATAGAAATCTGGAATATGTCACTTTTTATTAGGTGACTTTGCTGAATATACCTACAAGTTCCTGTCTCTTTTTATGGCACATTATAATTTATGGCTTTTACACTTTGCTATAGATATTGTATATTAGTAGGACTGGAAAAATCTTTTGTGGATTATGGTGGATGCAGAATTTCAGGAACAGGATGCTGTGAAAATGCTTCAGGACTGTATTTCTGTGATGGGATTGCCTGACGTGGGAAATAGATCTCTGTTCTGCCCAAGCCCTTGAAGTGTTGAAATGCTGTTTGTGAGGCCCTACTTACAAGGCTCTGCAGAGACGTTTGTCTGACAGGGCAGTTTTGCTGCTGGTTGACATGAGCCTGTCAGAATAAAGAGCGAGGAACTTGCAGGAGTACAGGGAGGGACTATACTATATGCTACTATGTTTGTTGTATGCAAGACATAACATTACTGAGTTGGGTTTTCATGTTATTTTCCATCTGCTTCCTGTCTAGGGCCTGTTTTATGCGTGTCTCTGGTAATGTGGGATAAAAGTCACAACAAGGCAAAGAAGAAAAGGAAGGCTTCATTACTTTACATAAAATGTGGGAAAGGTGTTGCTGTTTGATAAAGTCACAGATTTATTTATAAAAAAGATGCATTGCAAAAATGTAATATGTATTTTTTTTCATAATGCTGATGTTTTCAGTCCTGTTCCTTGTTAAACTATCCTAGAGCTAACATATTACTGGTTTTATATATTTATGCAATTTTTAAAAGCAGAAATTGCTTATAGAAAGAGCACCCTTTGCATTCTTCACTTTTAGTTTCCTTTTATAGACTGCATCTCTGATTTTACTCATCATATATTAAGTCAAAATTATGTCTTCTTAATTTCATTCTTCCTGCCTCAAAGGCCACTGAAGAAAATGTAGGGATTTCATAGCTTTTCTGTTGCTGAAAAGTGCACAGGGACTGACATTAGTATTTATGTTTTGTAACATATTGCATAATCAGGGAAGTAACTTTCCTCTCAGCCTTCCCTCAGTAGACGACTTAAAACTAAATGACAGCAAAGGGATACCCAAACAACTTTGTTACCAGTTTCACCAGCACAATATTTGCATAAGGACTTAGGATTTATTTTCACAATGACAGTGATTTGGGAAAATAATTCCATAATTTTTTATCTCTTTAGACAGCTTGAACTGGCTATGTATTGCCAAGTTATGAATAATGGGGTTTTTACCTGCATTGCTCTTTCCAACAGAAAGATACAATAAAGACCAAAAATGCACATTTGTCTTGTCTAGGTCTGTAGGCACTTGAATCTTAAAGAAGGAGGGGAATTAGTGTTATTTTGTGTGGTGTTCATTATGGCATAATTTCATGCTGAACTGCCATAGCATCAGCACTGCTGTGATAACGTTATAGTTCTTTTATAATATCTGTGTGGTCAAAGGTGGTAAAAAAGATCAGATACTTCTTTTATTTCAAGTGATTCTTTTTTAGGGGAGAAAGTGTTTGAGAAGCACAGATTAACTGAACTCCTCTATAATGCAGATGATCAAGAATTTTTTGAAGGATGTGAAAGGTGTTCATTTCTAATTGTATATATTATGAGATTAGGAGTGTAAAAGAAGAAGCTAAGAAAACAATGAAGGGTGGGACTAATCTTATCCACCCTCAAGATGCATATTATATGTCATTGACCTCTGCATACAAATTAATTGTTTGATTCCATTTATATTCTTTGTAAAAGGACTCCTGGTTACAGTTCAGTTGGCTATGCTAAGATAATAAAGTCACTTGACATCTCAGGTTAGATAATGTGAGTCCCATCCCTTCAGTCTCATTAAAAATTTTAGTGGTCAGTATATCTATTTTAAGAGGAACAAAAAATGAATGTGGAGAATAAGTACACAAAGCAGTAAATAAACAAATCATCTAAATTACTCTCAGGAGCGTTCTCTACATGTTTGCCCCAGCGTGTGTTGGAGTGTGCAAACCTGAGCCAAACCCAAGGAGGAGCAGGCAAATAATTAAGTTACATGGACAATCACTGGACAGTGTTTGAGCCTGTTCACAGGCCTCGATTTGCATACTAGTAACAGATGTGTCTAAAGATCCCTCCACACTAGAGCTAAACTCCAGAGCATGCCCAAATCCATTGATGAAAAAGAGAGATTTTGAAGTTAAGACTGAAAAGATCTGCAACAAACTGCACCTAATACTGATGTGGAATAACCTGTGCCCTATTTTCAGGTTTGAGATGGCTCTCTTAAGATCGTTCAAAGATTCTTTCACAACATTCCATTACTTGAATTTTTTTATGAAGGATGAGAGTTCAAGGGAGTTCTATACATTTCTGTTACAGATTAATTCTTCTTGATAATCTGAGGTACAGATCAATGTGATCATAAACTAACACAGGGGAAAAACACAACTCAACATACACACAGATTCAGTCTGGTCCTGTCCACCATCATCCAAAGCGACTTACAAGGGATAACAACCTGGGGAAAAGTCATCTTTTTTCTTGACTCAGCAAAGCATGCTGAATGGCTCTGCACAACCTGGCTCAATATGTGCTAGAGAGAAAAAAAAGGGGTTTCATTTCGTGATGCATACATGTCAATGGCTCCTTTTTGTCAGTTAGGCCTCTTAGTGAAGAGGTCTTGCCTTTTAGAAATGGACTCAGGCTAAATCTTGCTATTTGAATAAAAAGGTCTTAACTCATTTTTTTGGGTGCCTCTGAGAGGAAGATATTTCATTCCATTTCATTGACCTTATTTTGCAATTTACTTTCTTTACACATGCACTCTCATTAAAAAGAAACCAGACATGTATTTGGAAAATGTTAATAACTAAATGATATTTCTATTTGCTTAACTCTGAAAAGCAGATAAGGAAGAAATAGTGCTAGAGATAATTACAAAATTTCAATATTTATAGAAACCAGGCACTTGTGTAGATAACAAGACAATTCTCAATGTGCTTTGATGATGATGAAGTGCCAGTTTTCTGTAAATATTGAAACAAGGTAATTATCACTTGAACTATGAAAATATCATTATTTATCTGGTTTCAAATCACAATGAATACAGACAAATTGCCATTTTTTCATAGGAATGTGAAGCTAAAAATAAGTATTGTGTTAACCTTTTATATACTTTCTTTTTGGAAGTAATTTGAAAAGTGTTTTAAAATATGTAAAGAGATAGAATCTCTACATGCATAAGGAAGGACAAATTTTTAAACTTAGTTTTTAAATTAAGACAGCAGGCTTCCTAAAAATGAACTATCCAACAAGTATTAAATCTCTGATCCCAAAAACACTGACAAACAAAGATAAATCTATTTACCATATATGTGCACAAGTCTAGTAAATAAGAGGAAAGGACATGTCTTGTGTGGTTGAATCCTGTACTTTAAATGTCTGCAGTTACATTAGTCAGTCCAAAAAGCATTTAGACTCTTTTTAAACCAACTGCCTTTATTGTTTCTGTTAATTTGATGAGAAGGCTGTTTCAGAACCTACTTGTTCAGAATGAAAACTTCTAACTTACCCTTAAAATTAATCCTGAGTACCTGATAAATATTTATTGTCATGCGAGTATTAATAAACACATATCTAGACATTTGCAAGAATAAGTCTTGGCTTGTACTGTGCACAAGCTTTGTTCTTTGTACAGTTTTAAATACAAAAATAAATAAAGCGTAGTTTTCATAGGTAATAAGACACTTCAGCACTCTCTAAATGTATATATTTTCAGGATTTCTTATAATACATTGAGTGACACACAGAACCGCCTGCAGATAATAATTTAGAAACAAGAGAATTGAAATGCAAATTAGTACACCAAACAAAAATTTCACTTATGATAAAGTGATGCCTACAAAACATTAACCTTTGTATTATTTTACTGTCTGACCATACTGCACTCAGAATTATATTCCATTAAGACCATGCACATTTATTTAGGTCCAGATCCAAGAATATATTTTTGCCCAAAGATTGGAGGAAGGTAAACGTTACCCCTTGTCTTCAAGAAGGGCAGAAGGAGGACTCAAGGAACTCAGACTGGTAAGCCTCAACTTGTTCCCAGGGAAGATGATGGAGTAGCTAATTCTGAAAACAATTTCCAGGCACATTAATAAAAGGAAAATCATCAGGAGTAGTCAGCACGGATTCACTAAGCTGAAACCATGCTTGACCAACATAATAAACTTGTCTGATGAAGTGATTGGCCTGGTAGGCGAGGGGAGAGTAGTGGATACTACTCGGACTTCAGTTAGATCTTTGACGCTGTCTACCATGAGATGCTCATAAAGAGGCTGTTCATGTACTGGCTGGACAAGCAGACTGTGGTGACTGGCAGTGCAAAGTCCAGTTGGACACCAGTTATAGTGGTGTTCACCAGGTGACAATACTGGGTACAGTCTTGTTTGACATTCCTAGTGATCCAGAAGATGGGTAAGAGTGTACCCTCAACAAGTTTGGTAATGACATCAGACTGGGAGGAGGGTTAATACGTCAGAGAGATGCTGCCAGCCAGAGGAACTTTGACAGGATGGAGAAATGGGCCAACAGGAACCTCATAGAGTTCAACAAGGGGAAACACAAAGACCAGCACCTGGGGAGGAACAACCCCAGGCACTGATACACACTGGAACATGTGGAAAGCAGCTTGGCAGAAAAGGAGCTAGGTGACCTTCTGCACATTAGGGTAAACATGGGCCAGGAATGTCTCCTTGTGACAAAGAAGGCCGATGGTATCCTGGGCTGCTTTAGGATGAGTGATGCCAGCAGGTTAAAGGAGCCCTTAACTCCTTATACTCATGATCCTGCCCTTACACTTAATACTGTGCAGCCACACCTGAACTCCTAATGCAAGAGAGACATGGGCAAAACAAAGGCAGCCCAGCAAAGGGCCATGAAGATGATAACAAAGAGGCTGGAGTATCTCTCTACGAAAAAAGGCTGAGAGAGCTGAGACTGTATAGACTAGAGAATAGAAGGCCTGTGGGTAGATCTGATTAATGTTTTCAGTGGTACCAGTGACAGGACCAGAGGCAATGGGCCCAAAAGGAAAGACAGGAGGTTCCCTCTGAACTTCAGAAAATGCCTTTTGGTTGTGAGGGTGACTGAGATCTGGCATAGGCTTCCCAGAGAGATTGTGGAGATATTCAAAATCTCCAGAGGTCCCTTCCTTCCCTTCCAACTTCAACCATTCTGTGATTCTGTTTCTGTGATTTTTAAGCAAGTAAGTGGACTGGTCTTCTGTCATATCAGATAAAATGACGGAAGGTTTTTCTCAATTGAAAATCAAATAAGTTTCTTGTTTAAAAAAATATGATCATGATCTCTTAAAATATGGTTGTTTAGACTAAAATTTGCAGAAAAAGGAAGAAGTGGCTGAAGGCTAGATGTCCAGGAGTGGTTTCTCGGGAAGGCATCTAGCTGTCCTAGGGCCTGGAATCCTCAGAGTGCTACCTCTGCAGGGGTTGTGCATCAGTAGACTTTGTGAATTCTTCAGTTCTCAACAATGTTTCATTTTTCTCAAAAATATGCTATCCCTCCTCAGCTTCTGAAGCATATCAATGTGGGATTCTCATCTTACTATCAGTGGGTCCCTTGAAAGCACAGTCAGATGAGATGGGGATACATGAGAGTTGGACATTGAACAGCCTTGATCTAGCATTTAAAGAAAAGGTGAGTTAGTGTCAGTCTAATAAGCATAAAGATGACTTGAGATGAAATATTTTTCCTTTTTGTTTTCCATGAAAGCACCAAAACTTTATATGAGGATCTTTCAGAAATAGAAAAAGACTAGTTTGCCAGACAAAACCTTTCAAGTCAATAAGATATTTCATTGAAGAACACTTAAAAGTAAATAAAATATGCCTACAAGCTCAGGGTCATAAAATCAACACCTTTTGAAGAAACACTGTGCTTTTTTCAAATTAGAAAATTCATAGAATCTAAAGCTGAGTCCTATGAGATTTTTTGAAACAGGCTTTTTTAATTTCTGGCTAAAAAGGGCAAGATTTTTGTTGACACCATTGGGATTCATGCATCTAAACAAAGGCAGGTAACCCCATAGTACCCAGCATATCTGCCCAAAACTTGTTTTATGACAGGGACACACTCTGCTGACTACAGCTAGAGACCTAGACCACAGACTCTGAAAAAATGAATGAGTTTAAACAATATACAGGATACAGAAATAAAATTATATTATTATTGTAGCAGTGCAGCAGACTGCTGGGAATTCATCCCAGTGGGGCTGACCATACTTAGTGCTGTTTTGTACATGTCCCTCCCCTGTTTACCCAGGATTGGCCAGATGTCACTGGTCAATCATTTGCCCATTGGCTTGTCCCTCGCGTTGCCGTCCCCTGACGGAAGGCATAAGAAGCCCAGGCGAGCGATGATCGGGCCCATTTTGCCAGGTTTACCATCTTGCAGTTTGTTCTTTGCGCTTTCCTTTTCCCTCTGTGAGGGAAATAAAGAATGCTGATAAAAAGGCAAGTGGTCTGTCTGTTTATACCTGCCAACAGCTGCCACCGCCTGGCCCTGGACTGGAGCTCCCGAGCTAAGGGGGCTACCAAGGGTGGGCATGGTGGTCCCGTAGAAGTCCAGTGCCGAAACAGCAAAGCAACATATTATTATATGCAAGCGGTGGCAGCTTTCTTGAAAAAAAAAAACCAAGACCAAACAAACCAAGAATCAGAGTGCAAGAATAACATTATCACATCTTCAACACTTAATAATCTGAGAGCTTCAAATTATTAATCTTAAACATTACTATAATATTTTTACAATAATCATCAGATTTTTAATATATATTGAAAAGTAAAAGTGATTAGTTAAGCAATCTGTGGAATGATGTGAAAAATTACATCTACAAAACATCTTACACCTTTTTTTGTCTCTAGTCTTACACAACAATTTTTCTAAGGCTATGTGGAAATAGTTTTTCCATTTCTGCCTTGTAAATGCATGTGCCATGTCTCATAGGCACATGTTGGTGTGCATGAGGTTACGTATAGCTATTTAAATTTGCAAGGAGGAAAAAAGGGTATAAATATGGTTATGTACAAGTGGGGACAGCATAGCAATGCTGCAAGGATATGCACTTCAATTCCAGAAAAAAAGAACACAGAAGGGGAGTGACTCAATAATAATGAAGATGTGAGCGTACTCATGTAACAGCCAATTGTATATTGGTGTTAACTCTGAAATGCTACAAATAGGAAGCAATTCTTACTACTGTTTAAATGGTTACAATCTTGGTTCTACATGGGCTGCCTACAGCTGGGATTTGTGTCAGATCTTACCAACTTCAGACAAGGATCATAACTGTTCACAGCATGTTTGTAGCACTATAGCTACTACAGCATGTATATTATTAAAGCACACATAGAGCATACCATGCATCAACCAGAATCAGAATCATTATTTTTACAGCATGTTGCTTTTAAGTACAGTGAGACAAATAAGATAGGTATGAATAACTGCATTAAACTAGATAGGTAGCATTCTTTGTTCTTACCAATGCTTCATTGCTAAGAAATTTTGATTTAATACCTCTGCAATTATTTCAAGCGTTACAGGTGTCTACCTGCTTTTCTAACTCAGAAAATGCAAAGCTTAAGAGTCCTTAGATTAGCACCATACTGTGACTTAGGAGTTTCCAAAACACTGATGAGAAAGGATTTTTTTTAACAAAGTATCCCCAAGTTACATATTATTTAGATAGATCCAAGCTGCTAAATTTACACTATTTCCATTTGCCAGATGTATACTTGACCTTTTGTGTTTGTTCATGTGCATATGTTACATCCAAAAATATTAATTTTTCTAAGCATGCACATGAGGCAAGAGTAATAGGCAGTGTTTCTCTGGACTCACTCATAGGTACCAGAGAAGCTATCTGGCTCAGTTCCATCCTTTCTACATTAACAAATATAGACACCACCATGTATATTGGCCTAAGAAGTGAATGGCCCCTCTCCTTGCTCTGTTTGTAGGTGAGGAAGCAAGCAGGACAAGGCAGATTCAGTGTACACCATCTGATTCAGCTAATTGAGCATGCAGTCTTGCTACAGACAGACTTCAGAAGAGATATGGATATGATCTGCAAATTAAATTGCTTTAAAAGAGTGGTTGTGTGTCTATAGCAACATCAATCTCTGAAAATTAGAGCATAAATAACTATTGATGATCAAATCTTAAATCAAAATTTTCTGCATTTAATTTATTGCAACAGAAATGTTATAGGTATTATATCCTATATTTTTAATATAAAATAAATTATACTTATTGATTTGTCAAGGTTAAGTTTTAATTTTAAGGCTTTTTTTATAAGAATAAGTGTGTGGTAAGGAATCAGAAATTTTCTCATTGCTTTCTTCACTGAAGGCACATGAAGCTGAATTGCATCTGCCCTGGCTTTGTATTTTTTCTGAGTAATAATTCAGTGAATCAACAGAATGAACACGTGTCTTTGCTGAGAATTAAATATTCAGTCCCACCGAATCAGGTGATCTATTCTCTGCAATCTTCTCTTTAGCCTATGCACACTGTGACAGTTAGAGGTCACACTATCAGTTTATCTATGCTGTCTAAAAAGGCAGTAATACCTACAAAGGGGAGTATAATTATTTCTGAAAGAGCTACCCATATATTCCAGGACTTATGTAACAAAAGTTCGAGCTCACTTTTAAAAGTAGTTAGTAAAAACAAGGTAATTTGTGGATTCTTACAGGCAATGACATATACTCAAATAGCTGTTGAACAACAACACTGCAGTTATCAAGAAAGCTGAAGGAGATAATAGTAATAAGAATAAACTAAGTAAATTAAGGCACAGAAGAATGGTACAGTAAAGAATTAAGGGAGCTAAAACATTCTTGGTGTTCCTCTTACACCCCTTCTAGGGAACCTTCATGCTTAATTACCTCTCTGAACTGCCTGTACACAAACACATGCTGCATGGGGAATAAGCAAGAAGAACTAGAAATCTATATGAGGTTGCAGGGCCATAATCTCATTGGAATTACAGAGACATGGTGGGATAGCTCACGTGACTGGAATGCTGTCATGGATGGCCATGTACTTTCTGAAAAGGACAGGTCAGACAGACGAGGTGGTGGAGTTGCTCTTTATGTGAGAGAGAAACTGGAATGTATTGAGCTCTGCCTAGGCATAGATGAAGGAGATAAGAGTTTATGGGTAAGAATTAAGGGACATGCTAATATGGGTGATGCTTTTGTGGGTTTTCACTGCAGTCCACCTGATCAGGAAGAGGAGGAGGAGGTTGATGAGGCTTTCTGTGGACAGCTGGAAGTAGTTTTGTGGTCATGGGCCCTGGTTCTCCAGGGGGACTTCAACCATGCTGATATTTGCTGGAGGGACAACAAGGCTTGACACACAGGAAGTTCCTGCAGATCATTGAAGATAACTTTTTGGTGCAAATGGTGAAGGTACCAATGAGGAGAGGTGTGTTTCTGGATCTTATACTAACAAGCCAGGAGGGACTGGTTGAAGGTGTGAAGGTTGGGGCCATCTTGGCTGCAGTGAACAAGGTGGTGGAACTCAGGATCCCGCTTGGAGGAGGCAAAGCAATAAGCAAGACTAGAAACTTAAATTTACAGAGAGCTGATTTTGGCCTCTTCAAAGACCTACCTAGAGGAATTCCATGTGTTAGGGCTCTAGAAGAGAAAGGGATCCAAGAGTGCTGGTCATTATTTAGGTAACATTTCCTCCACGCTCAACACCAGTGTATCCCGATGATCAAGAAATCAAGCAGAGGGGGCAGGAGACATGCATGGATGAATAGGGAGCTTCTAGCAAACCTCAAACAGAAGAAAGAAATTTATGGGATGTGGGAAAAGGGAGAGACCATGTGGGACGACTATAGGAACACTGTCAGAATATGCAGGGATTTGATGAGGAAGGCTGAGACCCACTAGGACTTCAGTCTGGCAAGGGACATCAAGGACAACAAGAAGGGCTTCTGCAAGAATATCAGCAGTAAAAGGAAGATTGGGGAAAATGTGGGGCCGCTTCTGAAACACATGGATGTCCTTGTAACGAAGGACGTAAGAAGGCAGAATTACTGAGTGCCTTCTTTGACTCAGTCTTTTCTGCTTAACTCAGCCCTCAGGACTCCCAGATCTCAGAGGAAAGAGAATAAGGCTGGAGAAAGGAATATTTCTCCTTGGTCACAGGGGATTGGGTTACAGGTCAGCTAGGCAGACAAAACATCCATAAATCCATGGGCCCTGATGGGATGCACCTACAGGTGCTGAAGGAGCTGGCAGATGCTGTTTTTCTGCAGCTCTCCATCATCTTTGAAAAATCATGGAGAATGGGAGAAGTGCCTGATGAACGAAGGAAGGCCAATGTTACTCTCATCTTCAAAATGGGCAAGAAGGAGGACACAGGAAACTACTGATCAGTCATCCCTGAAAAGGTGATGGAACAGATCATTCTGGAGGTCATCACCAAGCATGTAGAAGGAGAGAAACTCATCAGGAGTAGCCAGTATGGATTCACCAAGGGAAATCATGCTGACCAATCTGATAGACTTTTATGGTGGCATGGTAGGGTGGGTCGATGAGGACAGAGTAGTGGATGTTGTCTGCCTTGACTTCAGTAAGGCTTTTGACACTGTCTCCCATAACATCTTCATGGGTAAGCTCAGGAAATGCAGGTTAGATGGACGGACAGTGAGGTGGACTGAGAATTGGCTGAATGGCAGAGCTCAGAGGGTTGTGATCAGCTGAGTAGGATCCAGTTGACGGCTTGTAATCATTTGCATTCCTCAGGGTTAAATACTGGGCAAGGATAGGGTCCTGCACCTGGGGAGGAATAACCCCAAGTGCCAGTACAGGTTGGGAGCTGATGTCCTAGAGAGCAGCTCTGCAGAGAAGGACCTGGGAGTCTTAGTGGATGACAAGTTGGCAATTAGTTGACAGTGTGGTTTTGTGGCCAGGAAGGCCAATGGTGTACTAGCGTGCATTGGGAAGAGTGTGGCCAACAGCTCCAGAGAGATGATCCTCCCCCTCTAATCAGCGCTAGTGAGGCCACATCTTGAGTGCTGTGTCCAGTTCTAGGCTCCTCAATATGAGAAAGACAAGGAGGTACTGGAGAGGCCTCCACTGGAGGCCACAAAGAAGATGAGGGATCCAGAGCTCCAGAGGTGATCTCCTCTTATGAGGAGAGACTGAGGGAGCTGGGCCTGTTTAATCTGGAGAAGAGAAGACTGAGAGGGGATCTCATCAATGTGCATAAATATCTCAAAGGTGTGTGCCAAGAGGATGGCGCCAGACTCTTTTCAGTGGTTCCCAGCAACAGGATGAGGAGCAATGGCCATAAACTAAACACAACAAGTTTCATCTCAAATGAGGAAAAAGATCTTTATATTGAGGGTGGAAGAGCACTGGAACAGGCTGCCAAGCCTCTGTGGATCAGTCTCCTGCTCTGGAGGTATTCAAAACCCACCTGGACACATTCCTTTGTCTCCTGCTCTAGGTGACCCTGCCTTGGCAGAGGTGTTGGACTGGATGATCTCCAGAGGTCCCTTCCAATCCTAATCATTATATGATTCTGTGTTAATATACTGAAATGAAAAACAATAGAGTTCTGTGTGACTCGACAGCTCTAATTTTATTATAAGGGCAGAGGCAGCCAAAGTCTCATTTGAAAATTTACGTACATGGCCAGGAGGTTGTAACCAAAACATTTCCCTTGGAATGTGATAAAAAGATCAATAGAGGTGTATAGCTCATTTTCTGAGCTGGTGCTTGCTGTGGTCTGTTTGGCATCTCCTGTAAAATTCTAATTGTAAATAAAATTAATCCAATAGTGAGTTCAGTTGCCTAAGAAGAGGTTTTGAGTTCCACTTTAGAGATCCTAGGGTGTCCACATGGCTTCCAGGTGTGTCTCTGGAGAGATATAAAATGAAAGTTCATAGTCACCACAGAGGAAAATTAAAATAGAAACTGGCTATTTTCAAGCTTATTTAGCCTTACTTAATGTTTACAAAAAAGGAACCAGATACCAGGAGCTTCTTAGATACACATAGACATCTCTCATCTTTAAATTGTGTGGAGGATATTCTATTTCTGCATGCCTTACTTTGATTTACATAAATTACTGGAATTGTCATGCCCAAACTCAAGACCATGTCTAGTAACTTGGGCATCTCCTAGTCAGAATTGTCCTAGGCATTATAGCTGTAGTGACAATATAGATAAGGGGTTTGAAACATGGTATGAAAATCAGCAGCTTTTTTAAATTAGGCTGGCTAGTGGTAACAGTTGAATTAGCCAAAAACATAAATATGGTCCTACTTCCCTTGAAATAAAATAGGGTATATTATAAAATCTACTTATTTCCATCTGATTTTTATGACAAATTTAAATTAAGTTTGTCAATATCAAAATGTTTTTTGCATTTATAATTTATGTACATCTTGAGGGCACTTCAGAGAGGTGGAAAAATATATGCAAATACTGTTCCTTACCGTCAATGAAGAAAGACAGGCAATTCTAGAGACTCAGAATAGAAAACTATTGTAAAAGTTATTAACTCTTTCTTCATTAATCAAAAGAGGAGCCTGAAGGATCAGCTCCTTTAGATTAGTCCTAGCGCCTTTAGTCATATCTGTACTCATATATAAAAGAGGAAGGAGGAACATCAATCAGGGACTCTCTGCCAAAGTTCCTATCTTAGTCCTGGTCCTTCTGGTCAACATGCTTCTGGGAAATGCTCAGGCACTGTTCAAAGGAAACTATTTGGAAGAAATTACCATCTACGAGCACTTTTGGTCAAAACTGGCATCCTGTCACCATTGCCAGTATTCCAACACTATCACAGCAGTCTTTGCAACTTCAACTGTTCCAATGTCTCGTGCCACATCCAGAACATCCTTCATATGCCTACTCTGTCCTCAGTTTCATGTTGTGAAGAATCTCATAGTGGTGAACTACAAGAGAGTATTCATATTATCTTATTAAAAACAGTACACACAAAAGATAATTATAATTTTTGGAGTCAGAGGCGGTTCAAGGATAGATGCTATGAAGGGAGAACACAACAAATATATTTTTCCTGTGTCTTCAAGGCCAGAAAAAAACTCATGTGCTTCATCTGTCAACAGTATGCTCAAATGCTGTTAATCCTCTCCTTTAGCTTCCAGTCTACTCTATTCTTGATAAAGCAGACCATTTATATCATGCTTGTGTCTGCTTGTTTATAATGCAAATTAAAACACTTGTACTTCACTGATTTCAGACCTTGTGAAGATGTTTGTAGGGCCATGTCCAAAAGTACTGCTATCAATTCTTCTTAAAAAGTTCATTTGAAGCTGCCTTCTCCAAAAGGTTTGATTTGGTCCCCAAACTATTTCAGTGAAGAACATGCATATTCATAATATCTCAGGTTTCTATTTTGAGAATAAATGTATACAGATATCTATTAAAAATTAGCAACAGAAATACTATATCTTATCATCAAAACTATTTTTAAAAGATAAACAGATGTGAACTTCTTCTCCCTTTGCCTTCATAATACCTCTTTTCTTATTAGTATATTTATTTCTTTAAAACACAGAACCTTTCTTGAAGTTTCATACATTTACTGCCACAATATATCAGGGAACAACATTGTCACACTTCCTTATTGGATTTTTATGAAAGAATAAACATATTACACTGAAAGAGACGAGACATACATTGTGCCCCAAAATTCTTCCAACACCCACTTTATTCCCTTAGTTTTCTCTGAAATCTTCTCTTCACAACATGAGCATATCATTATCAGTAATCCTATTAAACAGAGTATGGTTCATGCATGACAATCTCTTCAGTGTGTCACTTCCATTTGAGATTTCTTAATCTGGATTAATCTGAAACTTAATTTCAGTTCATAATTTAAAAGAATGTTCCCACTTTAATACCCTTCTCCTAATATCAAACACTATTTTTCTCCTTATTTTTTTTTCCAAAAAAACCTTTGACTAAACAAAAAAAATAAGGTTTTTGGTTTGTTTGTTTGTTTTTAATGCAATGAAATGGATGGTGTTTGCTAAATTTTAAAAGCAGAATTTTAAGTGCTTTATATGTACACAATCAGGTTTGACTGGCAAAACATTATTTGAAACAAGGTCCTAATAGAATGAAATTGTATTTATCACTATTGGAGATACAAGTGAAGATGGGATGAAGAGGTATGTCAATCACTTTTTTTTTTTGTTGATCAAAAATCAGATAAATACATAATTCTTCTTGGAACTTTTGTGCATTTTGAAGTGTTGGAGTTACTGCTATGTTCTTTTATTGTCACACTGTTGTAGTTTTACAAAACTTTGTACCGGAGATCCAATTGCTCATTTGTTTTGCAAGACTTTCTGATAAGAGAATAGTTCTGCAGGATAAGTAACAGCAGGAACTGTATTTTTACTATTTGTGAAGTACCACTTCCTTGTCAGAACAGATTGAACTTCAAAGCCTGACTAAAAACACCATACATAGTTTATTTGTTTGGAAGATATAAAAAATAAAAGCCAGAGCTAGGGTTGCTATAGTGGTATTTCAAATAAATGATAGTGACAGCCAAGTATTTGTCAAAGGCTGAATACGCTTTTTATCAGCCGAACAATTTCTCTGTTCCTGAAGTTAGTAATTGATCGCTCACCTAACTGCTTTATTGCTGCTCAAACTGTCACATTGCATCCAGAGCACAGAAAAAAAAAATTCATATTTATGGATCTATTCCATCTTTTAATTTTTTTAATACTCAGTGTTTTTAATGGTTGCCTAATCATAAATTCTAGTCAGACTCTTTTAATTGGTTTTTGACCTACATTCTATTATGGGCCTGATTAACAATTCCCTAATAAAAGTTGCAAAACATTCTTCTTTGTGTTCAATAATTTAGATATCCATGTGGGAGTTCTATTGTTGCTCTTAGTCTCAATGTGAATTTAGTTCATTCTGTGCATGTAGTCTTGAGATTCACTTGAGCAGAAATAATTTCAAACTCAAAAAACCCCCTAATACATCCAAGAATGCAATGAGTCTCTAAACTGTACTTTTCCATTGTTAAAGACACCTACAAATTTAATCGCTGTGTATTTTGCTAATTAGCAAAATGGCATATTTGTTCTACCAGAAGCTCCTAGCACCTAGTCTTAGGGTGATTACTTTTGAACCATGTGGTCAAAGTGCTTTTGGAGATATCAAGTTGTTAACAGGCAGGTTTAGGAAGGTTATTCCCATTCATGAACAAGGCACAGAAGATGACATATGATGCCTCTCTTTAGCACCCTCCTTCTCTAGTGCCAGGAAAACAGGAGCAAGATGTGGAAATATTTCCTGGCCACAAAATACTGCAGCATTGTGATTAAAGGTTTTTAAGGCCAAAGGTCTGCCTGAAACCCATTGGCCTGTAAATTATATCATTCCTGTTACCTCCAGAAAGCAAGAGAGTGATGTGGACATCTTAAAAACCAAACAGTTTTTACCCAGAGGAACAAATGTCCTTCCAGAGAGGTATAGATTAAAGTACAGGTGAGGACAAAGGAGAAAGTCTGAAAAATAGCTCTTTGGTCTTAACAGGCCACAGTGACGTCTGTCCTATTGTTTATTTCTTGGTCATCCTAGTCTTCCTAAATCAGAGACCCTGCCAGGGCAAGAGTCCCCTGCTTTCCCTCCAGCCCATTTCCTTTGTTCTTTATCCACATAGAAAAGTGCTGGCTGGTTTCAGAAGTGTTTTATATTTAAGGAATTATTTCAAAACACATCTCAGTTGAGTTGCGGTTTATTCCCTGTTCAAATTAAACACAGACAAGCATTTTATATCTGATCACCATCCTCTTGGTGATTCCTTCAAACAGTTGGACAAAGACTTTCGCAACTTAATGGGGAAAAAAACCTGAAAAGTCATTGTGGGAGCCCAGACTGTCTCTGAGTATACTGAAAAATAAAAAGTTTGGCCAAACCTTTTCTCAAAATGTGCACAAGGCTAAACCAAATATATTTCAACTAATTTGCTGATAACCTTAGTTAGCTGCCTGGTGAATTAAAGTAATACTGAAACCTTAGAATTACCTAATGAGCATTCTAACACTAAAGATGAGGGAAAAAGTTCCCTTGTTGATAAACCTGTGACATGTTCTTCATAGCCAGGGAATTTTATGTATGAGAGTAGACTTTTTAAGGAATAGAAAATCTACCTTACGTGCATATTTAGTCCGATGCATGATGCTTTGCCAGGCAGTTTTTCCTCAGGGAACTGTGCTGAAATCCAGTATAAATATTCAGTTTCTGACATGTCTGCAGATAAATTAATGCAATCCAGTAGGTAATTCCTTTTTGCAAGAATCAGACAAACTATTTTCATCATGAAGAAGACACAGAAGTGTTTTTAAAATATATGCTTTCTGAATGGTGCGTGAGCAGCAACACAATGTGATTGAATTTCTTTTAAACATATACTAGGACAGAACATGAAAGTTGAAGAGATTTTGTGTCCTAAATTGCTTTATAGTCTTAATTTTCTGCAAACTTTAAAAGTGTAATGTGTTTCTTCTCCTTGTATACTTTTGTACACAAAGATACACGTCTACTATTATGAAAATGCATTTGGTCCTTAAAGTTATTTCTCTACACTATGAGAGAAGTAAAATTTGTCATATTTTTGACAAAACTAAACCTCATCTTGCATGGTTCCAGGGGTTCTAATGCTATTTATAGAATCAACAGGGATACAAAATAAATACAATATGAAATTTAGGATCAATCCTAAACTCAGCAGAAAGATTACACTAATAAAATTTAGACCCTATTGGGTAGGCATTATCAACACAAAGTTCATCAGGAAGTTGTTTGAATGTTTATACTAAAATCCCCAAATTGCATGCAAATGATAGAAACTGTTAGTGAAGCCAAGTGAAAAACCCAGCATGACATGTACTTTTATTTCAAGGTTATAAAAGCTACCCATTTATGTACCATATTCACTGTGTCTACAATAAATTAGATGCCATACAATTTAAACTAAAGCACACATTACGGTTCCTGAAGCTAATGAAGGATGTGGGAAAACAACTTCAGAGAGCACACACAAAAATTGCCAAGAAGTCACTAGGGGTCTTAAACTACAGAAGGAAGTGAACTGTAATTGCTTAAAATCTTTATCTAAATGCTTAACTAAGATAAATGATAAAGACAACATGCTCAAAGGACATTCCTGCCTGTTGGGTTTAAAGGAAGCTTTAGATGCCAACAGAGCAGGGTATGATCGCTTTGGAATAGCAATAATGATACATTCTATGAAATTACATACTGAGAAAACACTTATTCCAATATGTGTCAAGTTTCAGTTTTGCACATTAATGCTATTGAACTCTCCACAGTGTAACCTTTCATGGAAGAAAGTTTCAAAATTTACAGACCTTAGAAACCTTAAAAAGGAACAAAAAATATTTACCAACAAGAAAAATGACCATGTGAATTACATTATGGAATGTGACTTTATGGCGTTAAAAGTTGAATATTTGGAGAAAAAAAAGCCCCAACTCCCAAAACCAAAACATCCAAAAAAGGTACTTACTTTCTATGGTTGTGCTAAAATAACTATGCTCCCATTTTCCTTATGTATTATTTTATGAGGAACTAAATGATAAAATATTCAGAATTTTAAAAGATTAGTTGCCGCTTTGAATGAATCCAGAGAATATATATCTTCATCTGTATTACAGTATATTCTTTACTCTTCCTGACTATTCTAAATTTCCAGTAAATATTGTAACAAAGTGATGGAAAATTTTTACATGTGCAATGAGTTTTCATCTATTTCTAATTCTGTTTTGGAAGTATATTACTAGTTTTATAGATGGAGAGATGACAGGAGAAAAAAGATAAGGTAGGTATAATATAACACAGATCATCCTATCTTGAGGCATGATCGCCACATGCAGCATTACCTTTGTGAGGACAGATGGTATCAGTATTGATCAATGTTGAAATTATAGAGATATTTCACTGGGTTCTCCAAGAGCTCAATATCTAATATTATTCCTCTGTTTTACCTGAAAAATGGTGGACTTTGTGGGTAATGGCAGCCTTGGTAGTATTTATGTCAGAAATGGTTCAAACTCATTTAAAGTTCAGACAAATCAGAATCACGCTTCCAAACCTGGCCAGTTAGAGATATGAGCCCCAGAGCTTCTGAAAAATGACAGCTGAGAATTCACCTCTTGTAGCTTAGCCAGTCCTGCCTGATATCCCTGTTTGAGACTGTAAGGGACATTCTAAATTGCCATGCTCCATCTGCTTCCAAGGAGGGGGGCCATTTTACAGGGGAAGTATGTCCAGATCATGGAATCATAGAATGATTTGGGTTGGAAGGGACCTTAAAGATCATCTACTTTCAACCCTTCTGTCATAGGCAGGGAAATTTTCCACTAGCTCAGGTTAATCAAGTGCAACCTGATCCCAAACACTTCCAGTGATAGGGCGTTCACCAGTTCCAGTGTCCTACCCTCCTAATTGTAAAATAATGTCTTCCTTTTGTCCATTCTAAACATACCCTCTTTCCATTTAAAACCACTGCCCCTTGTCCTATCACTCTGCTCCATGACACAGAGTCCCTCCCCCTCTTTCCCACAGGCCCCCTTAAGGTACTGAAAGGCTGAGATCAGGTCTCCTCAGTACTGTCTCTTCTCTAGGCTGAACAAACCTAAATCCCTCAGTTTGTCTTCATAGAGCAGATGCTCCAAACCCTGATGACCATTTTCATCCTCCTCTGGACACAACTGAGCAGGTCCTTGTCTTTCTTATCTTGAGGACCCTAGAGCTGGATGAAGTACTCTAGGTGGATCCTCACAAGAGCAAAGTGTAAGGAGAGAATCCCCTCCCTTGACCTGATGGCTACTTTCTTTTGATGCAGCCCAGGATATGATTTGCGTTCTGGACTGTGAGCACACATTTCTGGCTCATACTCAGTTTTAAATACGTCAATACCCCCAAGTCCTTCTGTTCAGGGTTACTGTTAATTCAAGCATCACTCAGCCTGTATCCATGTCTGCGACTCTCTAAGCCAAGAGCAGAACCTTGAATGTGGCCTTATTGAACCCCATCAGGCTTACACAGGCCCACATCTCAAGTCTGTTGAGGTCCTCTTCAATGGCATTTATATTACCTATGAAGTCCACTACTGCGATAAAACTTTCACCTTTATTCATTGTTTTTTCCTTTTAATTTCAGAGAGATAGAACATTCTTTACTTTCCCTTCCTGTTCCTCTTCAGGCATTCAAAACCTGTTTTGTAGATTCACTCTTTAAAAAGAATAAAATTGAAGTTAATTCTAAATGAGAGAAATCTAAGTTTATGTATTTGGGAAATAAAAGTTCACTTAGTATTTATATTAAAACTTAGGTGACTGGTCTCTGAAAATCAGTGTCTGAATAGAAATAACATGGAAATGTATTAGAACTAGTACTTGAGGAAGCAAAAATGCTTTGCTGTTGTTTTGTTTTTAGAATGAATAACGGGACTTCCGCAAAAACTGAGGGAACAAAATATTTACTGCTCAGTCCAGCTATTTCACTTTTGCCCTGCTACTGTAATTCCCATTGATTTAGCAAGAAAAGCTGTCAAATTTCATATAAGTATAGAAATGAAGAACAAAAATCTTCTGACTTTCAGGAAGATTAAATCATAACTCTGCTTGGACTGTTTTTTAGTTACACCTATTTCACGCTAATGGCTATGATTTCTGAACTCCCAATAGTCCAGATGGGATACCTCATACCACTGGCATGGAATTGAACATTGAGTCTATTTGCAGAAATGTTTTCTGCTTGGGATTGGTAGGCACTACATTTTTCACAAATCACACACAGACCATATTGATTTCTTTTCCCATGCTTCAAATATTTTTCCATAAAATTTGCATATCTTGAACTCTAAAAAAGAAGACATCAGCATAATGTATTTTAGTGAGAGGAAAAAAAAAAAAGAGATAAAATCAAAAATCTGGACTAACAATCTAAGCGTCTGTTTATAGTCTGATGGAAATCATATTGGATTCATATAGTAGCACAATGAGAACATTTCCCACTGAACTGTCACAGTTTATATCATAAAGTGGTATCAGAGAGTGAAAATGGGAGAGAGCTGTGAGAAATTTATCTTATCAATTTAACTAATGTTTTAGATTTTTATAGCAGATTGTACAGTTGTACAAAAAACATTTATATTAAAAGAGTTTGGTTTCATTTCTATTAAAAGAATTTGTCATAACTAAATTCAATTCCATGTGATTAAGAGAAAATACATTAGATAGCTGTTGTTCAAAATTGGTAAATTTTCTTCTTAAAATTGCTAAACACTAGTTCTGTGAGCAATTTTACATTTTAAATCTAATATGTATGTGTTTATATCAGCATACTCTTTAATTCTGAAAGTTATTTAAGTCGAGAAAGGAATGCTTTCTTATACAGTTTCATAAAATTTTCTAGTTTTTTAATGTTAGTGCATAGCAACATTTTGAGACTAAGGTATGAGTCCTATAGCTAGATGTGCTATACAGGTATGTGAAAAATGTCCAAAGCAATGTCTTGCCTAATTAAAATTGCTGATAAAAAGTACATTTCAAGTTGAACTAGTGAAGAAGCATGGGTTGTAAAGGTTAATTTTTTAAACATTAAAAGGAAAGTTGTTCAATTTCGAATTTTATTGACATTTGATCATAAAGTACTTTAATAGCGGTACTGTTATATAACTGGGAACATGTCTCATTGAAATATGCAGTAGTATCTTCAGCAATACATTCCACAATAGAAAGAGCTCTGAATGTCAGACAGCTTCACATTCAGTGAGTTTTAATGGACAGATTCATCTAATGACAAATCTTTCCATTTATTGAGTGAACTGTCTATGGGTTATGAGCAGAAGACATAGTGGGAACACAAGTCATAGAAAGACATGCATGTACTTGCTTTAGGAAAAGAAAAGGTCTTCAAAATTTTTCATGTAGAAAAAAATCTCTCTTCTCCCCTTCCACCTAAGTAGGTTTCATGAATTTAGTCTAGTTAGCCTAACTGGTAGCATAAAGCAGTGTGCCAATGCTTTTATGTAGTAGAAGTAAACAAAATATAACAATCTATCTGTTCCAAACAACAGAATATTTGATTTGTGAATTCAAGGAGATAGATAGCCAAACTATAAAAGCAACCTGTTGATCATCACATGCAAACATGTCCTGGAGTGTTCAGGACACAAGCAGACAACAGAGACAGCAAACTGGGAAAAGAGTGCAATTTCATAGACTAATCATCAATGAGATATTTTCTACCTGACCCTACACATTAGGACACTCAAGAATACTCAGAGAAGCCAGAGGAAGAGATTCCAGCTGGGACACAGAAAAAGGAGATCCCGTGAAACTCTCATGGGAATGCATGACCCTGAAGCAGGATTTGGGACCATGACTCCAACACCTCAGACCTTGTGGCCCAGCTGCAGAAATGCACATCACATGGCTGGGATTGCTGCACTAACCTGCATGATTTCACAGCTGCATCATCTCTCCCATGGACACTGTGTAATTCATAAAATTGCATATATCTATAATTAAATTATTTTGGTATCCACAGACATTTAGTATTCCTGCTGACATTTGGTCTTAAACCACAAGAATCAAGTTTCTCTTCTTTTGGGTTTTTTTTCACACTAGTAAGAAAATCAGATGGAAGTTTTAATCAGATGGGAGGTTCAAGATTTCCTGCTTTCCTGCTACATTATGAAACATATCCTTTAAGTTCTAGAGAGCTGCTGTTCTTAAGACCTTCTTTAGAGGTCAAAGAACCAAGACTGAGTGGGGTCGTAGTATGCAGAACCACTCACTAGACCACTCTGAATGGTTACAACTTCTGTAGGTCATCTATACTACAAGTAGTTGCCAGTACACAGCCTTAACCTTGCAGAAAGCATCTTAGCATGCTGCTCAGGACTAAGTACTTCTCTGTGGCCCAGAACTTCTCCTGGGTCTCTTGCAGGCTTCAAATACAATAATAATAATGATAATAATAATGATAACGATAACAATAATAATAATAATAATAATAATAATAATAATAATAATAATAATAATAATAATAATAATAATAATAATAATAATAATAAATAATAATAGTGTGCACTTTTCCAAATATTCTGTTATTCTGGGAGTATATTCTGGGAGTAGTATGATGAATCTTGCCATGCTAGGTTTTACTGTGTGAAACAGAGTACATGAATGAAACACTGGAGATAAGGCATGAAGACCTACTACGTATTTTGCAGGCCTAGAGGTATTTTTTTGAAAGCCAGAGGACATCAGTCAGTGCTGTCTCAAATGTTCTGACTGTAAAAGATTCTCAGGAAAAAAATATCCTTAAAATGTTTTAGTGCTTTGAATCAGTGAGAAAATTAGCTGTTCTACTCCGAAGAGTTTTCTAGGGACCTGGTTATCCAACACATCCAATTTTGCCAGATCAGTCTAGAATTGAACAGACATAATGGCAGTTTATGCTAATCATAAATCCTAGAGATTGTGTCTCTGCAGGCATAGCACATAATTTCACTCTGCTAAAAAGCATGGCCAATCTCACTCCCACAGAACCATGTCCTAAACACATCTAATACTATTAAAATCTGGTATGCCTGGTGTGCTCAGATGATATCTTACAGCAGTCCTCCACCACTACAAGGTTAACATGTTAAATAATTCTCTTTCTATTTGAGACCAGTATTAGGCATTCAAGGCCACAACTAAACTGTCACTATCCACACTGTTATGTAGTGTATAGGTTGTAACTCCTGTCTTCAGATAAAAGAGAGAAGTCATATCCTACCCCATTGACAAATCCTTGTTTCCTTTCACAGCAAGCTAATTTTTTTTAATGATGTCCCCTAAAAGTCGAGACAAATATACCCATACCAAAAAAAAAAAAAAAAAAACACAAA
>VZTJ01004196.1:479660-542507 GCA_013397795.1 Orthonyx spaldingii
AAACAAAACAAAACAAATCAACTCCTATATTTTATATTAACAGTTTGGTTATATTGAAAAAAAATGCCATTCAATGAATTAAGGGTTAACAAACATCCAAGTACATTGGGAATGTAAATGTGAAGGTAACAACAATTTCTCCAACAGACGTAACATTTAAAAATATTATTTAAATTATATGAATATCCACTGGAAAGCAATTTGGATATGCCAGAATTTTCCCTACTGCATTCAGCAGCACACTGAAGGAGCCAAAGTTACTAGAACTAGCTATAATCAGATTTCTGGAGGAAACTTTTATTCGATTGATTGTAAAGTAAAGGAACTGATGTATTTGGAATTATATTTCATAGACATATATTTTGCATCTACTAATGACCACATAATTGTTAAGTAGAAAATAAAACATGCACACTTGCCTGAGCTGTAACTTCACTGACATATGTAGCATTAGGTCAAGGAATTTTGATTGATAACTACACAATATCAAGGCTGGAACATAATTACTTGGGATGCTCTACATTTTTCTATTTAACCACCAAACAAGATAAAAAAATAAATTATCTTTATGAAAATGCATAAGACCCAGTAGGTTTCTATTCCATGGTCTGATCTGTACGTAATTGCAAAATTATCCTAAAACAAAAGGATTAATTCTTTGAAAGCCGAAAATGAAAAGTATCCATGTTTCTGAAACACCAGGTTCTCTTTCTTAATTTCTTAAACAAGGTACAAAACTTGTGGAGAATAGAAAACTTCAGCCTGAAGAAACTGCCTTCTCCAAGAACAGGGCTAAAGATCTTTTAACCACAATATTTTAACCTGATTAGACAGGTTGAAAAGCCATTTAAATTTATCTATTTAAATTCACAAGGGATGCACTCACTGACAGTGAAGGTGACTTAATTTCTTTTTTTTTATCTTCCTCCCACTTCATACCATCTACATATCCAACAAAAAAAGAAATTCTAGTTTACAGAACAGGGACACTGTATAGTGGCCCAGTGAAATGTAAGCAAAAGCTTATGCAAACTGTGCAAACACTATGTCCTGACCTTTGAAACATGTTACCAACTTGTTATGAGAAGTGGCTGTGTAAATTTCTTGGTACCAGGTGTCTCTTGCTATGATGTCGAATTTAAGCATGGGATAATAGCAAGTGCCTTGAAAATGTATTTGAAAACAGAGGACCTAGACCTACAAACAATCCCCAGATGGTCAATTAATTACTGGTCACTGAAGATATACAACAGTGACGATGGGGCAAAAGACTCCTTTCAGCATACAAAGGAAAAGAGGCAGATAAGCAAAAAAAAATAGCTGAGCAGCAGGATAAGGCACCTGCCTGTGAGAGTAACACTCTCAGTGCAGATTGCAGTCATGTTGGCGGAGGCTAAAGGCTTTTAAAACTGCCAAGAAGCACAAACATTGTGTAAAATGACAGGATTTGGAATGGGAATATGGAGGAAGAAGTATTTATGACAGGAATTGTTTCAGCCGAATTGGTGAGATCACTGGAGTAGGGATGGAGCTGCATTCTTTTGCTGCCTGCTCCAAGAGCAGCAGCTCTCTCTCTCTACCTGTTGCAGAAGCCCTTCATTCTTTTGACCTGCAGTTGTCCAGGACTGTGTATGGAAAGGTGTGGGAGGGTGTGTATGTGTGTATGTGTGTCTGTCTTTCCTTGAAACTTCTATGTATTATTTCTCCATAACACTCTAATTTGCTAGTTGTCTAATTACACATAAAGAGTTCTATTGTTTCCTCAGCTGCCCTTTACCTTACTCTGTTCTCTTCATGTAGCTTCATATAATATTTTTTGACAGTGCCTAGACTATTTTACAACCCAGAATATATATTTTCTTGAACCCAAGTACTCGTCAAAATAGTCTGCGTGCTGTGTTCCAGGAACATGTTAGGAATGGGCAACTGTATGTATATCTGGCAATCATTTTGGTATTTTTTAGCCAGTGGCCTAGTAATGTGTGTAACTGCTATCCTCATCCTTGCCCCTGATCCATTAATTTGAAAAATAACAACTTGTTCTCTTGCTTATAGAAGTTTGTTCCCTCCTTGTGGGATAAAAAAAAAAAGCCTCATAAAGGTGATGACATCTTGATAAACTTATTTGTCTTAAATCCATTTGCACTGTTTTTAAGAAATCTGACTTCAAGAAATTTGGTGATTATGTGGCTATTTCAACACTTCATTTCTAAAGGTGACAATCTTGCAACTACAAATAAGAAATGCGAAATGAGATCTAACTGATACAGCCAAAGGGAGCAGGTAGGATTTGCCTTTACCTTTGATAATGTGATTAAAAATGCAACAGCAGGTTTTATATCACAGGAAATTAAAATAGTATCATAGAAGGAATGAGATTTTAAGAGATGTAATATCCCTGGTTTGTAGAGAGCCCTATTGCTAGCTTCTATCCAATAAATATTTTTGCTTTTGCTATGTTTTTCTGCTTTCCCATTTCAGCGAAGGTGAAATATTTTACTGCAATTGAATAGGGTAAAGAATCCCAATAGTGAAATCTATTACATGGTGACACAGTCTCCAGAGGAAAGTAGTAGAAGCTTTATTGCTCAGTACACTTAAGTCTAGATGAGACAAAGCACTGGAAAATATTCTTCAGGGAACAATCTAGTGACGACATGAAATAGTAAACCAAATAGCTATTTTCAGCTCTAATTTCTACCATTAACATCCATGTTATGGTATGAATTGAAGGTTATTCAGAGATTAGCGTGTTACAGAGCTGCTAGATGCAATTAATAATGTAAAAAAATCTGCATTTCACAACATTTTGCTCATTAATGTAGATTCCAGGGGCAGTAATTTAACCACACTTAAAGGAAAGCATGCAATAACAAGGACTGAGCTGTAGCTAAAAATAGCCATCTGATTTTAAGTGGTTGCTTTTCACACAGCAACTAGAAAATCACACCCTGATCTGACTTTTCTTCATAATCATAGATGCTGCCTAGGAATAACGATTCAAATATCATGTCAATGATTACACCTACTGATGTTCAATAGGCTGAAATAGACAACCAAGACAGATATAAAATGCTTTTGAATAAAACATGCTGATATATCAAGATAATCCTTTACTGATGTAAGTATAATGCTGGTCTGTATTAACTGTAGAGGTGGTGGTAAAAGGATCTGGAAAGACCTCTCTCAGAAAACATATAGATCTCATCCAGAGGGAAAAATGTTTACAATTTACCTTATAATGGGAACTTTAACCTTCTTATTGTTGTCAGTTTTATCTTTCTTTCTTTTTTTTTTTCCTTATGATTTCCACTTGTATTTGAGACTGGGAATGAAGTCACTGAAAAGATTAATCGGTACCTATAAACAATATTATCTAAATGTAATAAATGGAAATGTGTGGGAGCACAAAGAATTAGAAGTTTGCTAGTTTTATATCCTGATAGACAGAAACATGTCAGATACTACTCTAGATGCTCTCTCACTCCCGTTGCTCAGTGGGACAGGGGTAGAAAATAATATGTAAGAAAAACAAATGAATATCACTTACCAATGATCAAAATAGACTTCACTTGAGGAAGAGTCCATGAAAATTATCAGAAGGAACACTTCTGCTTGGAAGAAAGACTGAGAGAGTTGGGGTTGCTTAGGCTGGAGAAGAGAACGCGCCATGGATACCTTATAGCAGCCTTCCAGCTCTGAAAAGGGGTTGTTTAAGAAAGACGAAGAGAGATTTTATGCCAGGGCCTATATTGACAGGACAAGGCTCAGTGATTTTAAATTAAAAGAGAGTAGATTTAGACTGGACACAAGGAAGACATTTTTTACGATGAGGGTGGTGGAACGCGAACAGGTGGCTGCCCTATCAATGGATGTGTTCATGATCAGGTTGGATGGGGATCTGACTGACGTGAACTAGTAGAAGTTGTCCCTGCCCATGGCATATGCTGCATGATCTTTAAATGTCCTTTCCAACCCAAATCGTTCTATGACCTAGGCACACTTCCTCTGTAAATTGGCCCACTCTCTGGAAAAAGATGGAGCATGGTATTTAAGATGTCATATTACAAACAGGCCTGTTGAGTGGGACTGGTTATTGTTACCAAAGGTGAATTCTCAGCTTATTTTTGAAAATGAATGGAATTTATTAGCAATTAAAATAGATTCAGATAGTGAGAAATAAAGGTAAAATTTATAACACTTTGCCCCCATCTTTTTCTCAGATCCAACTGTACTTGTTCAGTCCCAACTCCTCTTCACCCCCCTACTTCAAGTGACACAGGGAAATATGGAATGGGGCATTATGATCAGTCCATAGCAGCACCTCTCTGCCCATCCTTCTTCCTCACATCTTTCTGCTTCTTATAAGGAATATTTCCAGGGGCTTCAGGACATGTCTGTGTGTTTTGGCATAGGATTGTCCACTAGTCACACTGTGGATATCTGCTCCAGCAGAGTTCGCCATAGGTTGAAGTAGGACAACCACCTTCATCGTGTTCTCCCCTACTGTCTGTGGGAGAATCTCTGAGGCTCCGTCTCTGAACTTGACATTTTCATTGTTGTTTCTCCCTTTTCTTTACCCCCATCAGACTGCTCTTTGTCTGGCATTTTTTCCCTTTCTTAAATGTGTTGAGGCACCACACACTTGGCTGATGGGCTCAGCTGTAACCTGCAAGTGGGTGTTTTGTGGAGCTAGCTGGAAACAACAGTCTGGCACAGGGTAGCCCCTGGTCTCACAGAGCTAACTCTGTAGCCCACCTATTACTAAAACCTTGCCACCCACACCCAATAAAAACTGTACAACTGGTAGGGTAACCAGTCCGAACTTCTGACCAAGCATCTGTTTTAAAACTCTGTTTAAACCAGTTTTGTTATCTTTAAGATTACCCTCTACAGGTCAGAGGAAGTCACCTTGTGAAGTCCCTTGCTTTGAAAGGATACCATAGTATTTTAAGGTCTATTGACTTCTCAGAGCTCTGTTTCTCAGAATACACATTCCTGATCCTGCCCTTCATACGGGTAGACAGAGTTGCAAGGAAGGCAAACCCTGACATTTGTGGTGTTGCCTGCACTCTTTGTTTAAACACTGGACATGCACATGTATGCACCTTTTCCTGGAAAGGAAGGACTAGGATACTGAATACACCTACAGATAGAACTTTACCCCATATTTCTCAGTGGCATATTGCACCAGGATCTAAAAATGTTCCTGAATTCTTTATGTTTCGAGTCCTCAACTTGAGATACCAGAGAGTCTCTCTATCCAATACTGCTACTAGGGATTTTGTATCTTATTGGTTATTGTTATGAAGGAAAAGCAGTATGAATATCATTTAGCCAGAAGCTTGTAATATTCCTCATCATGTGATTGTGAAAAGAAAGTTAATGCAAGTTTTATGTCTGTTCCCTACCTAAATACTTTTTTTCTCTGTTCAGATATCTAAAGCTCTTTTGAATTCAAAAAGTAACTTGAAATATGTTATCTCCCTAGACATTAACAAACATAACATCACTTAAAAAAAAAAAAAAAGCTGACTTTTATTTCTCAAGGATAATGTAGGAAAAAAATTAAAAGTCATCATACAAAAGTTCATAGTTTATATCTGCATACATTACAATATCATTCCAAATCATATTATTTATCATTTTGCTTCACCTTTCACAGAATGAGATTGTATATTTGTTTTGGTACTTGAAATATTATTGAGATAACCATTCATCTTTCTGGTATAATGAAAAATGAATGTTTAATGTAAAAAGTTAGGGAAATAGATGTTTCTTGGGAACATCTAGTTCTTTTATAGTAATTTGAAAATGTACAGTCAAGTTCCTTATCTACCTGTTGAGATTTATGTTGAAACTGATCTTTCTACAAGATAATGAAAGGATGAGCTAAACCAATGAGGTATTCTTTTAGAGAGAAAATATTCTCTATCTGTAACACTTTAGCAATACAGTTATAAAATGAAATGCTCAGACTGCTTTTTCACACTGCTCACTTCAGCTTTGCATGACCATGAGCTTGGTGTAACAAACTTTTTGCTGAGCCTGATATAATTTTTCATTTACTTTTTGAGCTATAGAGTCCAGACACTTTCAGAGTATATAAATTTGTTCTTTGATACTGAGGGAAACTACATAAAGACTGTCTGAACCCAGAAAATATGGGTATAGTTTTTTTTTATTGTTGTTGCTGTTATTTTAAGAAAGCCATTCATCTAAATTTATGCAAGTCGTCTGGATAAAAAGCTCATTATTACCCTTAACATTAATCCTTCAGAAACACTTTTTTATAAATTTTTATTACTAAATGACAACAAATAGGACAGGAATAATGTCTATTGTCTATAGTGTAGCTAAGTATTTCACAGTCCTTGGAATATTTGTAAATGTACATTTAAATCTTTCTAAGAATGATAGGAACTCTATTATATTAATTCCTCTAACACTAGAACTATGAATATTACCTAACGAAACATGCTTCTGCCTGTGCTTTATAGCTTGACCTGATTTAGCTCTTTTTTTAGAGAGTTCAGATATTACCTATGAAAGACATTAAGCCTTTCCTTCCTAAAGTCATATATTGAGAGGCGTTCCAGATATACAAACAAAACTATTCAAAAAAGCATTTAAACATGAGATCAGTCACTGTTAAAACAGAGCTCATTTAAAATGAAAAAAAAAAAAAAAAACACTAACAGAATTAAATCAGAAATTAATGAGACAAACTTCCTATAGTAAGAAAAAAAAACCAAAACTGAGTTGTACTAGAAAAATATTATGTGGAAATCACAGACTGAGTATTTCCAAAATAAATTATTTCTTAGATTCTGGGCTACCTAAGTTTTACCAAGTGAAGTGTATAAAGCCATAAGTGCAGGAAGAGTAAAGTAGAGCACTGCTAGTAGCAGGCCATAACTTGTATGTATGGAACAACACGGGATGTGCACAGGGCTTGCCTTGTTCTTCCAGAAAACTACAGTGCGTGCCTTTTACAGCTGGAATGTCTATTTGAAATGTGACGTCTGACGGCCACAGACAAACCATTTCTCCATGAACTTGCTGAAATATTTTTTGACTTTTTGGAAAGTCTTGTGCTGAGCGGAAAAACTGTTACAGTTGCTTATTTTAAACCTGTTACCTGTGATTTTTTTTTAGATCAGTCCACATTCTCATATTGTATGAGATAGTCCTTATTCACCTCCATGATTTATAGCACTCTTATATATCACCCAGGGTCATGCAATGGTTTCTAAAGGATATCTAGAAGAGAAATACAGTATAATAGTTGCAAAAGGGGGGCTTTAAACTCAATCAAATGAAGAAGCTTCACTATACGTCTTTTTTAGACTCCCTGGGTAGAAGCCAGCTTAATAAAGAATAAGTTGTAGCAAGCAACTCCTTGCCAACATTCTTCAGTATTTTGTAATTTTCTGATTATAGAAATGTCCCTTTAAGAAAAAAACCCAACCAACCACAAAACCCAACCAAACCAAACCCAAATCAAACAGCTGTTTAGCATGCAATCTCTACAAGTACTTTAAAATTCTTACTCTTTTTGCTTAGCATCGCTGTGTGAACTTTCAGCTCCTGGGCCTATTTGCCATCCCCTATTCTCTTCAATGTTAGATAATGTACTTTGTGCTTAGAAATCACACTTTATTTTTCTATTTGTTCTATAATCTTTCCCTCATCCTCCAATATATTCTCTTCCATCTCTGTTATCAGCTTGATAAGGGTATATTGCTATCCTCCTGCATTTGTTTTCACTGCAGTCGCTCTCAAATGTTCTTCGTTACTCTCATGCATCTCATGTGCATTCAGAGATCTGTGATTTTGCTCTTTGAACCTTTTCTTGCTTCTCCACCAATTTCTTAATTTCTAGTTCCTAGAATTTCCATGTCTTCTGACCTCATCATTTTGCATTATACCCTCTCTCCTTTGTCAAGTACTTTATTTTCTTTAAGCAGAGAGTATTAATACACTCAGATATTTTGAAAACATAATTCCTATTCTATTCTCAAGCTTCAGCTAGAGAGATTGCAAATATTATCCTGGAGTTCATCCCTTTAGAAGGCATATCAAGTATCTTAACAAAAGGAATGAACAGAGGTATCTATTTTTTATGGCATGTTTCAGAGTCACCCTTCAATTTCTGATACTAACTGAGTCACTTAATTTTGTATATTCAATTTCTCATCATTTTATGTTGGGAGATGGAGTCAATGTAACAGAGCAACATGTTATTATTCCCTTGTTACAAAAGTTAATTTAAAGTACTGAAGGAAATCATACAGTTGAAAAATCCAACAATAAATACTAAAATAGAAATTTAGGTTTAGTGGTGTGCCATAGTTTGGGGCTTGTTTTGGAAGAATGTTTGAGGCTAGTACAACAGCCACGAAAAGCTGCTTAAGCATGTCTCAGTTCTCTGGAAATGTAGGTGCAGAATATTGGAAAGGCACTTTCTCTCTTCTTTACAGCTCTGCACAGAGTGACAGTATTTTGCTTGTTTGGTTTGGTTTTGTTTTTTGTCCCTAACAAAAACTAAAATAAAGACAGAGCTTTTGTTTTGCATATTAATAGCTCCTTGAAATACTTATATAACACACAATAACAGTGCAAGCGTATCCCTTCCCTATCCCTCCCCCTTCTTAGCTCTCTACTCAGTCTCAGATCACCATTTTACAAACAACAATTGCATTATTTCATGTGCAATTCTGTCTCGAGTTTCTTTTTTTTCCTAGTCTGATAGTAAACTTCTGTCCTGGTTGTGAAGAGCATGGGGTGCATTATCATATAACTCAACAACATAAAAACAAAAATATATTTCCTCTGTTTTGCAGAAGAATAGCCACTTGTACAATTTACTGAATAAAAGAGCCAATCCTGCCATTCCCATTTTCATTGAAAGGTCCCTTATGTGTCAGTAAGTCCTAGCAGTGCTGCTTGCACACCCTATGGCAACAGCACTGAACTACATTCTCTTTCTCTAACTCAGCCATGAAGGCCACCTTATTGTCATCACAGGCAAGGAACACGATGCTTACTCCTAAGAACTGAGAATCTGAAGAAGAGCATAGAAAAGAAGAAGGTTTACTCTGCACTGACTTCTTTATTTCCTTTTCCACAGTTTTTTTTTCTGAATAATAAGGTATTTTTTCACTCTGATAAGGATGTCAAAGTTTTCCAATATACTGTGATACTCAGTGTATCAGAGGATTCTCAGCAGCATGGATCCACTTAAATAATATTGGAATTAATACTGAATTACTCTGGAAATCTTACCAAAGCATTTAAAACAGTGACAGCAATAGCAAATGAACTCATCACAAGTAGTGCTATCACAAGATGCACTAAATTAAGTAATGAGTGGTCGGACACATCTTCTACAGATGTTTAACCTGTTGTAGGATATTTTGGCTGAATCAGAAAATGGGACTTCTGGAATGTTCATTTAACTTATGGGGGGACCAACCCCCATCCTCAGTTATCACATATGGAGAGGCATATAAATTAAAACTTATGACATCTATGTGGCAAACTGCATCCATATTTCTCAGTGAAGAAGATAATGACAGAATAGAGAGCTTTTTGAGACATTGTGAATGGTAAAGAGAAAAATGAGTTAGAAACATTACCTTGGAATATTCCTAAATGGGGAGTGCTTGAGAAAATAGGAATTTCTCATTAATCTACTTCTTCTCTTTATAGGTGTGGCCACAAGAAGAACAGCTGGAGCCTTGTGGGTAAAGAATGTCATGCTTTTCAGCTATGGTTTGAAGTTGGAGATATTTAGCCTACTTTTGGCTTGTAGAAAAAAAAGTTTGTGTAAGTCAGTTGTCTTTCCCTGTCTTTCATGTGTAGACATAAAGCAGAAGGACAACAGTAATTACATAGTCCAGAATAAAATATCCTTCATGAAGCACCACAAGGGAAGAAAAAGTGGTAAGTCATCCAAGAATACAATTTTAGTACTTCACCAACAGGCACAAGTACTTTTGACAATTCAAATCTTATCTGCCATTGTCCACATATAAAATTTATTAATTCCTGAAAGCAGGCATGGTATCCTATATCAACTTTCTATAAGGAAATTTTGCCAGACATTTATTTCCTCTCTACCCCCACCCCAGTATTAATAATACAGTATCTAGCAGAGAAGTTGTCTATGTAGGAAGAGGATAATTTTTCAAAAGGTTGTAGGCACAAACAAGATCTTTGGAGCCTGTCATCAGCTAGGGACCAAATTACAGTCAAGCTGTTGTATTGTACAACATTTATGGTAGGCATAGAAAAGAATGTGTGGGTGTTTAACATGTCTCCTGCAAGAAGATTGCACTAAAAACCATTTCTAAATAGCCTTGAAAACAAGCAAAAATCTCATTAGATACCTCAGAGGAACTGTTTCTAACTCTGTTTAGCATAGAGATTGTATGTTTTTATTGATCAGTAAAGTCAAAAGTGAAAAAACAAGCCTAAAAACTGGAAATCAGAACCACAAAAAAAATTTAAATTAAATCAGAAACCAGATAAAATAAGCCTGTTAAGAAAGTTTAGACAAAATAGTCCTTAACGTTCCCCAATTGAAGCCCATTACAGCATGATGTGCTAAATTTATAGTAACCATATGTTGCATTAAAAAAAAGAATTCTGTTAGGTACCTAGATGTAAATGAGTTACCTGAACACAAACTGTTCATTAGAATAATTTATTACAAAAATAAGATATTTATTCTAAAAGTAACATTTCTACTATTTTCAAGTCTCACTGTGACTTTACATGATTAATATTGTCAGGAAAGCTGTATTCAATGTACAAGTTGAATGTTTTTACCACTTAAATGCAAAAGCTCTTCTAAGTAAATTTTCCTATTTATTTTTTACTACTACAATTGCCACTAAAATATGAGCCTGATAAGAGAGACTAAGCATATATTGGGATCTCTCTTCAAATAGGAGTATTACAAAAAGTATTACAAAAGTATTACAAACATTTCAAACTTATGTCTTTGCTAAATTGGTTAAACATCCACTACACGCTATCAATTTACTGTTTTAATGCCAAATAATTCCAAACATACCGTAGCACTTTTTGTCATAGGAACTGCTACTTATCTTTCAGTTTGACATAATTTAATAAAATTATATTTTCTTTTATATTGTCTAACTAAAATAGATAACTTAATACAAATAAGCCATTGCCAATTAAATAGGTAATGCAAGACCAAAACACCTGCTATTTCTTGATAATGAGGACACCCAAGAATTCTCCAGGTCATTTGTGACACAAAGTAATTTTCTTAGTGAACAAGCAGGGAATCTATTTCACTCAAATTGATTGACACTGCTCAAAGGGCAGATATTGACTTTTATTAGCCTCTTTTTAGCTTTTTCTTTCACTCTCAAAGTCTTAAAATAAATTGTTTCAATTGACACACACACAAAGAAATAAAACTCCTCTGCCTTGTGATAGAGCCTGGGATGCAAAGAGCAACATTCACTTCAGTCCTATTGCAGAAACTCCAACAGAGGAGTAATTCACATTGAGTTATGCATTTCAGACTGCCCTGAAAATTACAAAATATAAGTGAAAAATATAGAAAGAAACAAAGAGAAAAGATGCAGTGGCCAAATGGAGCCCTTACTGGATATCTACGGAGTTTTCAATACTGTTTCTACTTTCTTCCTAACATAGACAAAAACAGAAAAATTACTTTTCTTCTCCTAAACCATGTAGTTTAGTGGAAGTGTGTATAAAGGCTAAAGAAGTAAAGAAGTGACTTTCAAGTATCTGTCTTTCTTAATCTGCAGCTGGCTCATGTTTCTGTCATTTTTATGGTGCAGTGTGCATGTGATTGGCAATGACAGCCTGCTTTCTGACCATTTAAAATTACTTCCTTAAAAATGAAAAGTCTACAAAACAAGTTTAAAGTTTAATCTTTTGTTATGCTAATTAAGGATACCAAGTAGTTTAAGAACAAATGACAGATGTGTAAGGACCAGATTTTTGTAGTTACTGATAATGAAACCACCTTTACATCAGTGATCTTTTCACTGACACTGTTTACCAAGGACAATGCTACTCAGTATGAAAAAGCATTAAAAGTTGTTCAAATGAGTTTGTAAATATTTGCAAATACTGTTTTCCTAAAATACACACAATTATGAAGTCTATTTGGAACAACACTTTTTCTTGATTTGTTTCAAGTACATCTGTTTTCTTCCTACACACACTAAACCTTACACCCTATGGTTTAATAGCAATGAAACAAAAACCAGGTCTAGTTATCTTTTGTTAATTAACGCAAGCCAAAAAGATCAAAATGTGACAGGATGATGCCTTGGGTAGATATGTAAGAGGAACAGCATGCTGATGTATTTCTCGCTGGCTTTTTTTATCAGTTTGAATGCTTTCTGTGTCACTGTAAGAATCTCTGATAAAATTCTGAGAATATGAATGGAGGCAGAAGAGGTGACCCAGTGCAGTGAAGAGTCCTGGGTAGGGAGTTTACATTCAGCTCTAGTTAACTTGTTTCCTAGCATCTCCTGCAATGGAAAAGGTCCCAAAGGAAATATGAAAAAATGCATTTCAAAACACAGTCACTTTTTAGTCTAAAACTTGGGTGAAATCCCTTTTTTTTTCTGTCTTTTTTCTTGGCTGAAGAAATGGAAGACATAACACTGGAAATATGTAGGTTCTGTGAAACAATATCTGCTGATATTCCTATGCCGTTCTTTCAAACACCTCCTTTTGAAGAATAATTTCTTTCCTATGGTAGAGACTATTTTCTAATATTTAAATGAATTTAAATTAATTTAAATTCCCCAAACATGAATCTTGTATAACATAGGTGACATTACTTGTGACACTACACAGAAACCCTGTCTGAATTCTGCTGTACTAGACTATGGAATAATATATTCCATAGTCTAACAAGAGACTAAGGCATGTATTAAGAGGAACTCAAAAATTTAAACATTTTGATGGAAGTGTTCTTCTTTCTATCAAAATATTTCATTAAGTTGTCATAAGTCTGTTCTAACTCAATGTAAAAATGTCATTCTTCTTTCTTTTTCTATATTTTTGCATTGAAATATCTCCCTTAATAATTTCTGAAGACAGCAACTTCAGTTTTTCATTGCTAACTTATGTATAGAATTTAAAGCTATACAACAAGGTTTAAAATGACAGCCAGATGCTGTCATAAATGATAAATTACCAATAGTTCCACTTTCTAAATATTTTTTCAGCATTGGGAAAAGCTGGGTTGCCTTCTTTTCATTGGATGTTAGACTCTCCTTCTGGATAAATTCAGTCTGCCATTATCAGAGCATAAGGCTTCAAAAATATTGTTGTATAACTTCTTTTGTAATATAATAAATACCTTGACACTGTAAAAAGAGTATCTTGGAACTGTAAAAGAGGTAAAAATGTTTATATCAGAGTAAGTGACCAATATCACTCAGAGTGATCATAGGAACCAAAATGGCAGCAAAGGAAACAGTGTAGGCAGTATTTTGCAATTTTTTTTTTTTTTTTTTAAGAACGTATCTATGGATAGGTTAGGATTTCTCTAAAACAAATAAAACTGTTCCCACCACAGGTTATTTTTATTATGTATTTTTGTAAACCCTTGCCTTGTTTCTTCTTTTCTTAACTTACAGCTGTCCTAGCCTCATCTTTCCTTTTTCATGCAACTCCTTCTCTGAAATGTTGAAGGTCAAGGTTGAGTTCACCTACAGTAGTTGTGTAATTTTTCCTTTGTCCCGACTCATCATGTGAGCTTTAGATCCAATTCAAGACAAAACCCAGTCTCACCAATAATTTACTCCAGTGTCGATCATCTTAAAGAGATGTATATTTTTAAAATGAGTTAACAGCCCAAGTCTACCTACAAAAGAGAGGAGATAAAAGCAATGAAATGCAAATATTTTGTGTCCTTTTACTGCAAAGAAGAGTTTTCAATCAGGTCCTAGCCTATGAAGACTTTTTTTATTGTTTTTTTTTTGTTTTTTTGGTTAAGATTCTTTGCCCTTATGATCCCATAATTAGAAAAATTGATATTACAATGAAAAGGAAGTCACAGTTATGATTTTAAAGCTAACATTGTTCCTTGGTGACAGCCACAAAACTACAATGGAAGAAATAGTTTTTTTCATTCAAACTTGACTTTTCTTCCTTTTCGGTATTAAGACCATTCTTATTTAAAACTGTAAAACTAAACCCCCAAACTATGAGTTTCAAAATAAGAAAGTAATATTATCAGAAAAATATGCTTAGTTTTACACATTGTAAAGCTGTGTCTGTTCAAGAGATAATAGAGTTTCTTGTGGATGTATAGAGCAGTTGACACAACTGACCTCTTCCAGAGCTGTCACAGCTTGCAATGTAAATATGCATGAGATTCACATTTTTAAGCTGATAAAAGGCAAATTCAACATATTTGAAAAGTAAGGCTCAAAGGTAAGTGCTGAATCAATGAAAAGGCAAAGATCATCACAAAGCACAATGAGAACAGAAGAGGCCTAGAATTTGTTCAAGGACAAACCTTTAGGTAAAATGAAGGACATTATAGTGGCTGTGGCTAATTATCAAAAGCCATAAAGAGCACACGATGCCTTCTGATTTTATACATTCACAAAATACTCTTTCAGTTGCTCAAAGTCAGCAGAGGGGCTGAAAACATGAACAAGAAGTTATCCCAAAACTGACAGCCCGAAAAGTACTGTAATCAGAGGAATAAACAATATTAACCTAATTATTGCTGGTCCCTGCTGAAATTTATGCATTGTCACAGTGACTTTTCTAAGTGCCGTCTGAGTGGAATCTCAGCGGAATAGCAGATGGAAGGGGTAGTACAAGTGTGGGATTTCTATTAGTGTGTGTTTTCTAGTACAGGAACTGCAATATGGGAGGTAAAACTTCAGGAATGTTGTTATGAACATTAGCAGCATCAGCAAACCAAGCACAGTCACTGTCCGAAAAACACACAAGAAAGATAGATGAAGAATAGGGACAGCAAGAGACTTAAATAAACACAAGAGCCCCAGTAAAAAGTGGAAACACTTTTCTCTGTCTTTGTCTCTATTTTCCTTTATCTGTGAAACAAAAGAGAGAAGAGGTAATGGAAAAAAAGGAAACTGTAAAATATGATCAGTTGGTAAAGAAAAAAAGTAACAAATAGTGAGGAAGGGGATTTAGTGACAGAAGGAAGAACATTAAGATGTCAAGAAATGCAATAGTAATAGATTCTGATTTTTGCGATGGAAAAATCAATGGTGCAAAATTAACCATCATTAAAACAAATGTATAACATAACAATAAAGAACCATGATACTGGATCAGAACAAAAATCATTCTTTGGTCAGTTGTAGATATGTAGATAAAAAAATATATGACACAGGGCAAGTATAAATGGAACTTTCCCTAGTTGAAGAATAAGTATTCTGTAAGTGTTTCGTGCAACAAACTATATACCTGATAACATCGTTGTGCAAGGTGCTGCTGCTTTTGTGATCCCAAACAATGGGGAGAAAATGAGCAGGAAAAGGGGTCAATGCAAATCTTTTCCTCTAGCTTTCCTTCCTTCTATATTCAGTTCTAAATCATGAAGTACAACCAGCAACTGGCTGTGGGAGAATGACCAGAGGTGATGTGCAAGTTCTGCACTGGCAAGGATGGCCAAGACATGAAAAGAAACCAATGGGCATGGGATCCATTGTTATATTGAACCCAGGAGCCCTTGGCTTATTTTTTTATGAACCAATTCATCAGTCCCCTTGCTTAATGAAATATAAACATTCCCACTGTACTTTTGGTGCACATGATTATGCAATTTTGCTGAATCTGTGACTACATGATGATGTTCCCTGAATTTCTGCCATACTGAATAAAAATCAAAGCTGGATTTGGCAGAACCCACAAAATTAAAACTATTTATATCCAAATGTTTTATGATGATTTCCCATGTGAAAATCTATGATTTTTTTTTCCATGCAGTTTTCATTTAGCAATTTAACCTTTTAGAAATCTGCTTTCTATTCTCAAAATATATATCCTTTATTGTAAAGATAGTATGTTCATGATATTTGCAGAGCCAAAAGATATGGTACATTTTGAGACAATCCAGAAAAAGAAACCAAAGAGTGACAGATTTCTATCTCCTATGGCTTAGCAAGAGAGTTTTCATAAGAGGAGTCGTTGGAGCCTGAAGAGAAAACTGAAGACATGATAACTGCCTTAATGTATGTAAAATCTTCTGTTCTCAATGTCCATGGTAGAGAAGTCAAAGAGTATCAGACTTAAAATAAAGCAAGAAAACTTTAGGCCAGACTTTGAGAAAGATTTTCTATCAGAATGACTTCTAAGAACTAAATAGGTTACTGAACTAAATTGTAGAGACTCAAGATTGGCAGCCCTTAAGAACAGATCTGACAAAATCTGTCAGGAATGACCTTCCTAGAGTTGATAAAGATTAACTCAATAGAGTGGAAGGATATCCCTCCAACTGCTGTAACTCTGGTTGTAGCTCATTATTTCACCTGGGAGTAGATTTCACATGCCTATTAAGAAACAGGGAAAAGTGGTGTTAAGAAACCACTTTTTTTGAAAGGCATTAATGCTTAAATACTTTAATTTAGCTTTCACAAAAGAGAATAAATCTATTTACATGGGGATAACCTTTTTATCTTGCTTGCATTAAAAAAAAAAAAAAACCAGCCTCCTTGAAAAGAAACTGCTATTTGTAAACAGGCTGACCCTCTAGCAAAATTTATAGAATGAAAGTAATAATTGCTGTATAAAAAGAAAATTCAGTTACATTTGTGGACTATGACTGCATGTCAGGGCTGTGCCTGTGCACATAGCCAGCACATTCAGTTGTCTATTCCTGGAGTGGTCCAGAACTTCACATCTATTGTGAGCAAAGATGAGACAAGGAACTGGTGTGAGACAAGGTGGCTGACTGAGCTGTTATCTAGTTTCAAAGAGTACATTCAACAAATTATCATAGAACCTCTTCAGATGGGTATTTCAGACAGCCCTGCCATCATATCCTTACCCTAGGAAGCTCTTGCTGGACCTAGAGCAATGGACAGGCACTGTTTGTATGGATAGATGTATTGATAAACACCCTGGGAACACTGTTGGCAATCACAGAAACTCTCCGCGTGTCCTTCAGCTTGTGCCTAAGATATTTCTAAACAGTCAGTAGAATCTTTTCTGGCAGAAATTGTTCATTTCACAGAATCACAGAATGGGTATGGCTGGAAGGGACCACAGTGGGGTAATTTGGCCCAAAATTTCTGCTCAAGCAGGGTCGCCTTAGAGTACATGGCACAGATCAACAACCATGTGGGTTTTGAATACCTTCAGTGACAGACACCCCACAGCCTCTCTGGGCAGACTGTTCCACGGCCTCACCACCCTCACAGGAAAGAATTTCTTCCTGATATCTACACCTGCCCTCTTTTTAGCTTTCTGGTGTGTGCAGCTTTTGCTTTATCTATTAACTGTCTTTACGTCAACCCATGAGCCCTCACTTTTACCCTTCTGATTTCTCCTCCATCCCACTGCAGAGCAGTGAGTGAGTGGCTGTGCAGGGCTTAGCTGACTATGGGGTTTAACCCACAATAAGTCTAATAATAAAAAATAAGTAATAAAAGTAAACAAAATGTTAACTTTTATGACAGGCATATGTATGGGTGCATTTATGTATATATAACTAACCCTGTTTTGATCAAAATAATGTTGGAGAAATTCTTGAGTTCATAGACTAACTCCATTTCTTTGTATACATTATCTTAGCATATTTATACTTACATTTTAATTTCTTCTTTGATTTTTTAAATAGTGAAAATATAGCTTTTGCACTTCTAAAAGAGTAATATTATTTTAAGGTATTTCAAATATTGCAGTAACATATTTTGCTGGGGCTCTTGTAAGGTACCTCTTGCAACTGTTCTATTTTAAACTTTTAATTTTTTTTTTTTTATTTAACCCTGTTAGGCTGTAGCAAGTCATGGCCTTGTTCTTACATAAAATATTCACATGCTTAACTTTGAGCACAACTAACCTCATAAAAACCAATGACCTAAGCAGATGTTTAAAATTAATCATGACAATAAATCTTTGGAGACTAGAGGCCTTTAAATTATATGTACCAAAAGTAGTATAGTAACTTTCAAGGAATGACAAGAAATTTTATCAAAAAAAGTCATTAGCATCAAATTACCACTTCTGTATATATTACTGAGTAATAACTTTGGACATTACCTTTTCCCTTAAAAATTGAAATCATGCGCCAAACCAAACTGAGTTTGTAATTTCTAGAAAGAGCCCTAATTAAGAAGCGTGTGTGGTGCAGGGAGGAAAGCAAAAGGGAATAGTACTCAGAAGTCATAAATAACTTAAAAATAATTTCTGAACCCAATATTATTCAGAAGAATTTTAGGGATGTATTCAGTATTGTGTTATAATCATGATGTGCAACTTATGCAAAATTTAACACCTAAAATGTGATCCAGATGCCTTCAACTATATTTTGTTTGAGTTTTTGCAGGTGCCTCATTTCCTACTGTGTCAAAGTACTTACATTGTTTGCACAAAAGAGTCACAAGATAAAATTAGTAAATGGATTAAAAGTCATGACACCGGACCCTTTCTTGTTCCTGTTATGCCCACAAGGCCTGTCTTCAGTGAAATATTTACACCATTTAGGCTTCCCCTTTTTTTTTTTTTTTTTTTTTTTCTCTTGCTGTTCCAGGCTTTCCTGTCCTTACTGATTGTGCAATATGGCCCAGCTTCAACCCGAATTGTGCATCCATCCCAACCTGTATTCTGGGTGGAGAGGTAGGATTTGCAGGTTTGCATCAAAGAAGGCTTGGGACTCAACCTCTTGATCCTTCCTCTGTGGCCACACAACGAATGTAGAGAGCCATCTGTGAGCATCTAAAAGGATTATCTGAAGTGCATCAGTATAAGTCAAGCTGAGTTAACGTGACAGCAGCCCAAACTGGTGGAAGACAAGCTATTTTCAGTCTGCAAATAGCTAGTAGCTGCACTCTTGCAGATGATAGCCACAACAGTGACCTATTAAGGCCAGTCTGATGGATCTATATGCGGGCATTGGCTTGGCGTAATGTATATATACCTATTTTTGGACTGAATCTATCTTATATCCAGTGTCCTCATAGTGTGCCTGGAGACCATGGGTCACGCCTCTGCTCCTCTGTGCTAACATGTCATGAGGTGCCAGAGTTACCTAGTTACAATGAGTCTTCCTGGGCAAGGATTCTGAGAAACATATCTGGTTTCATGGATCCCACTTCAGGTTCCTAAATACTACAGGTTGGTACAGTATTTTGTTATACATAAACTCCTGGGCTTCATTTTCTTATTACTTTGTCAAAAGTGTTCTTCCTGATCAGACATAATTAGGGATTTTTGTTGAGGCTACATGTATAAGACCAAGTTTCCACTTCTTCATACATTGAAATTCAAAATAAACTACCCTAGAGAAAACAAACTAGAAAATATGGCAGTCAATTAGAGAAGTGAACAAGTCATGAATTCGTAATAGACTGCCAATCCTGGAAAGATATTTTTTTCTTTTAAACTTGGACCAAACACTATTATGGAAATAACTATAGTACCTTTAATATTTCTTTGTTTTGACTTTGAGGCTTGCAAGTCTTTCTTCTGCTTTTCCAGCTCCTCCTTTTTGGGCAAAAGTCATGGTAACACTGGCCTTAATCCCTCAAATAAATCAACAGGTCAGCCTTTGCTTTTAAGTATTGTGATGTTAATTCCTACAGTCCAGAGATAAACAGGTATGTTTGGAAAGTACCATTACGAAAGCAAGTTCAAATTCACAGAGTGTGATTTGTTCTTTTACATTGTCAAAGCAATCCTGATAACGTGAAGATGCTTGCTACTGCCCTGCTAATCTGTTTTTACAAAGAGCTGTCCATCCTCTAATCTTGCTCAATTTAGTGAAGGCATTCTGCTTCTTCTGCAAGAATTGCATTATATATGGAACTTTTAGGTCAAAACAAAGTTCTTGTTACTTTCCTTTTACCTTTTCAGTGATTTCAGGTCATAATCATATCTACATGGTTGTACTCAAGTCTAACACTGATTGACTGGGGCATGAGATTTTGACTAATGCATTTTCCATATAATTCATGTCCAGTTTCCTTACTGTACAAATATATACTCTTACAGGGAGCATACAAAACTCCTGCCATAATGTGATGAAAATCAGATATGTCCTTGATGTCCAAGGTCTCTGTGACAGAACCCAGAGCCAAGACTGAGTCTGTCAAGTTCCCATCTCCATGACAAAAAATACTCAGGTATTCCTGGCTGTATTAAACATATTTGCTTCTGGCATCTTACAAGAAGTTCATCTGACACACTTATCCAAAATTATTTTCCTAGCTGGTCTCCCCAGATCTGGTCACAGATGCAAAATTTTGGAATTGCACAAACCAGAAACTTGTAGTAACAAGACATCATTCAAGCCTAAAAAAAGATAGTGAGTCTCTGATCTAGGGTAGCTAGGCAAGAATGTAACTTCAGAGGATTATTATAAAATCCACAGAAATAAGTATGGTAATAAGATGCAGGAATGAAAACATTTTGGGCTCAGCAAATAGATTTTCTGCTGAAAGTGGTCTCAGAAAATATCCAGTTAGTTCTATTTGTTACAGAACTCATCATGAAGCTCTATGTCTCCTAGTCATGGGATACAAAAAATGGTAAATCTATATAAAAGTATGTAATGCGTGATATATGCACCAGACACATTTACTCTTTTATTAAAATTTCATATAGCCTTTAAAGTGAGAGAACATGTCCCAGATATTGAACTCTCTAAGTCAGTAGGAACAAACACACACACAAAAAGCTGAATATAGGTAAGTGGGATGTTCAATCAGGAGCAAAAATAACAAATAAATTAGAACCATGAAACAAGCCTTGCATCTTTGAAATAGGTAATGAGGGTCCAATTGATAAAAAGAATTGAAATGTTTAGCCCTATTTGGTCAGCATTAATCAATTCATCCATGAGCTTAGTCCTGAAACAAGCCCTTCCCTACATTGTGGGGCTGCATATTTTCAATACGAGATTTAAAGACACAAAAAGGATCTCTGAAGTAAACACATGTTCTAATGAAGTATATTAAGGCATAGAAAATAAGCTGAAAAATTAATTTAAATATATTATTTACCTAAAAATAATTCTACTCAAATACCACTCTGGATGATCAGCTGGAAGAAAAACTGGCTGTGGTTTCTGACCCATTAGCTAAGTCTTGACACAAGGTGAACAATGGAACTGGCAGCGTGTGCAGGCTGCAACTGGCAGAGAAGAAATTCAGAGTGTATTCTCTTTACATTAAAACTGATGCAAAGCACAAGCACAGTGTTCAAAAACACTCTGTGAGAGGTGTAACATGGACCACAGAATTTCTGAGGAATTCTGGAAGGACATAGTAGGCATAGTCCTTGTCTTTTCTTGCATTGTAATATCTTGATCCAAGATCTTAATGATCATAGAATCATAGAATGGCTTGTGTGTCTTAAAGACCATCTAGTTCACAGAATCACAGAATTAGGTAGGAAAAGACTCTTGAAATCATCAAGTCCCACCTATGACTGAACACCACCGTGTCAACTAGACAATGACACTGAGTGCCACATTCAGTCTTTCTTTAAACACCTCCAGGGATGGTGATTTCACCACCTCCCTGGGCAGTCCATTCCAACCCCTCTGCAATGAGCAGGGGCACGTTCTACTAAACCAGGTTTTTCAAGGTCCTAGCCAACCTGGTCTTGAACACTCCAAGGTATGGGGCACCCACAACCTCTCTGGGCAATGTGTTCCAGTATCTCTCTACCCTTAGAGTAAAGAACTTTCTAGTAAAGAACTTCTTCTTAGTAAAGAATTTCTTAAAATGATGATGTTTAATTCCTAATCAATCAGGGCAGCAGTGAAGATGTATTTCCTGGAGCCCTCTACCTGAACTTGACTTTCTAGGAATGGTGGAGAAAACAAGATCTCTGTAAGAAGCTGAAAAAAAAAACCAAATGAAAAACATACCTGATTAATTGAATTTTGAGATGCCTACATTGGAGTTTCTCTGCTAAAGAAAAAGCTATAAATGGTAGTGGGTCCTGTAGCTTCAGAGACTAATCTCTTGGCCAATTGCTTAAAAACACTTTACAAGAAACAGATCCCTATTTAAAAAAAAAAAAAAAAAAGACTGTGATTTAAGTGAAAGTCTTAAATATTAATATTTGGCTTTGATGGTATTAGTAGCTCTCTTTTGGAAACACCTGTCACAGACTTCATTAAAGAAAACTAATTCAGTGATTTCCTTATTCAGTTTTAGAAGGGAAGACAAGTCTACTTAATAATGTATTCATTTATTTAAATTACTGTCTGCAGTCAGTTATACTGGTTTATTGCTTGTGTATAGTGCTCTCCCGGAAATGATTCAAGCAGACTTGCCATTTATTTATGTAATTATCATTAGCCTCTTCCTCTATGCCTCTTTCAGGGAGGAAGTACAGGCAGTTTGCTCCCCATCTGTTTAGCAAAATGCAAAACACAGGTGAAATCTGCCAGCATTCAAGGGATTTTCAGTTGCTTGGGTCCCAGGACACAGACTGAGATACAGATCCAGAGTTAAAAGACATGTAGTCTGACATCTCCTATTAGTGCCCTGATACGCCTGTGAGGGCTTACACAATATTTTTTTTAACCATGGTATCAGCAAATTTGAACCACCAGACCTCAACCAGCAAATCTGCTGAATAACCATTTAAAACATGTAATGATAAGAACCACAAAAGCATAGATCCAAAAATGAAGATAGACCACAACAATATTATACATTCATAACAATTATAGACTCGTAAGTATATGTTATAGACTTTTAATTATATGGACAGAGTAGAAAATCTACTCTGAGTCAATCCATCTAAGAAAGAAAAGCAGAAAATTCAGTTCAGGTTTCAGATAAAATTCAGACTGATTCCTACTTTATCTGTGTAAGTTCAACCAAGCATAGTAAATCCTTCACAAACTGTAAAAGCATGTATAAGATCACTTTAGTGAGAAGAATAGTATTTCTACTTGTCGTCTTAATAGAGGATCATCATAGGTTCATTTTCTTCTGGAAGCCTTTGCCATATGCATTGCAACCAGACCTCTGGATGCCTAAGGACAGGATGAACAGCTTATAGCAAGTTACAACATCTGCAGTGGCTAAAGAATTTTTAAAACAGTAAGAATTGATTCTGTTAAATAAATATCCCACATCAACTCAAATCTGTTCCACTTCTGTTAGCTAATTAGAAAATTACTTAAATTAATTATAATAGATAGTTTTCTAGGCTCTCAGAATTAAATTTTAAGCATTGCTCACAGTCTGAAAAATGTTTTTATTAAATTGTAATTTCCAATATATTATGCAACTATCAGTAAACTTGTGTTAAGCCATAATACATAAAGTATATAAGAAAAAACATTTTTTCTTACTGTAACTTTCTTTCAACTACAGAAATCACTTTTTCCCTCTAGAGCGGTCTCCATGAATGACATTTGAGTCTTCACTGTTTGCTTATGTAAAGAGAAATAATAATAAAACATGTTATTCCTCATTTAATTCTTATGTCAAATAAATGTGATCTCTATAACTCCTTCACATAATCATTAGGAAGTGCACACTTTAATGCTCTAGCTGCAGGGTAACTTAATAACACTTAATACAACAATTAATCGAGTGTAAGTAGGTAGTACAAGTATAATGTTTCAACTGTCTATTTCTTCAAATGGTTATGAGGTGAACTGGTTCCACCATCATAGCAATATAACTTCTTTGTCAGGACATCCAAAGACCAAACTATTCTGTCCGTGTGCATGCTATTCCATAAAGCAGTTCTCATGTATCTCTAGAAATGGAGGGTTTCAAGTTTGGCTCCCAAACTGGCCAGAAACTGTGAAGTTAAAACTGTCATCAAGTAGAACTATCAAGTTTGCAGTTCTCTCATTTTCATGCTGAAAAGAGAAAAGAGTTTCATAACATCATAAATTTCCTGTGAATATTTTTTTGCCCTTTTTACATGCAGGGAAAACTTGATCCAATGAAGATTTGACATTACTTTGGTCATGTGGAAAAATTCACCATTAGGGAAATGGAACACAAATTTTAAGAAACCAGGGAAATAACATGTAAGTTTTCTACTCAAATTTTATAAGATTTATTAGTCAGACTAGCCCAGTTGTTTTAGGCAAACGTACAAAGATGAAATAGTGGTCTGACCACTCAAAGAGGTGCGCTGGGTAAGGATGAATCACACATGATCAAAGTTGTGAACAGATCTGCTACAAACATCTATAATTAGACATTTAGATTACAGTTCCTTCTGTTTCCTGTCTTTACTTTTCCTACCAGTTGACACCTGTACGCAGGTAATATCTCTTTGCCAGCTGATTGTGCTGTATCCAGAGAAGGCTTACATTTGTTTTTCCAACTCCTTGTAAATAGTAGTGTATGTGACTGTAGAACCACATTTTCCAAAGAAAAACTGCCTGCAAGACGTCTGAGAAAGTTTATGGTCAGGTTAAACACAGCACTCAAACTGTGTTTTATCTTCTGGAAAGATCTGCTTCTCACCCAACTGCTAAATTCAGGTACACTGAATTACAATTATAACTAGAACTATACAAGCAGAATGAACTCATTATTAAAAGAATCAATATATTAATGGAAGATCTAGATAATTTAGAGTGGAGAAAATTGCATAGTCAGTATCTTCCAAATTACATTATTCAAATGTGTGTGCTCTTAAAAACAATCTACAAAATTGTCTTTAAATCTTTGCCATATTTTGTGTTTAAAGAAGACTACAAGAAGATCACAGAGTCTGCAATGTGCCTTAAAAGACTATTTACTGCTTTGTTTCTTCAGAATATTTCTGAAATTGTCATACCCTTTTCCAGATTCTGATGTAGCAACTACTACGTTATATGCATTTCTATGGTACATCTGATCTATACAATTTTTGCTTCTGTTTTGGTATTAGATTTTGAGCACATCTGCAAAGCCTGTCTATAAACACTACAACCAGTATTAAAATGAAAGAAGATCCAGTCAAAATATATTAGTTCATTTCACTAAATTGTTCTTATCAAAAAGTACTTAGAGTGTTTCATTGAATAGAGAAGGCTTTTACCTTCATATAACTTCCAAGAGTTTACAGGGAGCAAGTTCTCCAACAGCAACAGACCAGCAGTAGAAATTTAGCACGTAGAAGTTGTGAAAGAAGACTTTGTCAAGATTTTTATCCACAGATCTTTCATATGTTAGTATATAATTTTTCTGCAGTTCCTTGGCTCTGCTCTGCATCCTCTCACTCCAAACAGCAGACTTCTGACTCCTTCCTTGGCTTATAATTGCACACTGCCCTCTGTATCTTCCAACCTGTTTACTGACCAACAGTATGTGTTGGTATTTTACGGCTTTTGAATAGGATTTGTGAAAATATTTGCAAATATTCCTGTATCAATGTTGCATAACCAACTCTGTGAAGAGCCATTTGCATTTACAGGCAGAAAAATGATTTAACTTGTAACCTTTCCTGCTCGCCTGTTCTACATATTCATTAAGATCATTCATCATTTCTCCCACCTCCCCTCTTTTTTTTAAAGGTCACATTTGGTTTCAAATCAAAAAAGACCCTTTCTTAAATTTATATATGTGTGTGTGGGTGTAGGTGTATATATATTTGCATATATAAAATTTGTCAGAATCTGTGAGTAACATGTTTTATGTCATCAACTTCACTAGCAAAGACCAAGCACTACCTGTTTACCTTTCCACTGTTTGTCAGACCATAATCTTTTTGCAACTGATTTCATGGTTTTTGTGACCCTATCCACAGTCACAGTAAAGAACGACTGGAATATCCAGTAACAGGTGTTTTACAAATCAAATGAAAAATTAGGTACACATACGGATATAATTTCAAAAATTTTGGCAGCCTGAAGGATGTCTAAAACATATGCATTATGCTTGTGTTAGGATTTTGTTTTCCATTAGGGTGAAAAAGAATTCAATTGATGTGTATATTTCCATATATGGTATTAATACCTTCTCTTAGCTGTAATGTTCTATACTTTTTTCTTTAAATCTCCTTAGCTTGTGTTCAATCTTCTTAACTGAAGTGTCTAATTCACAATCTTAATTACCAAGGTTTTCCTTTCTAGCCAGTCACCCCTCCAGGGAATAATTTAGTAGACCTAAAATCTCTGGAGTGGTTTATCACTTCCAATTAGCTATTGCGGCAGCTGAAAGAGGAAACTCCCCTAAATTACATGTGCTGTACAAGGAGCAGCACCAGTTCATGCCTCCACATTATAAGGAAAACATGAATCTGTTTGCTCTGCTTGAAAGAGCTTTGCTGTACAGTATTTAGCTTAAATTTTTCCTTCCCAGACAGAGGTAGGAAGCTTCCTGTTGTCAATAATCTTTCTCTTTATTCTTACTACACTAACTGCTAAAACTTTCCTCAGGAAAGTCAGAACAATTCAGGACACATAAAACAGACTTTCAAAACGTTTTCTGGTGGTATTTTTTTCCTTTCCCATTGACTGGAGCCTACATTTGCAAATCTTATGACTGAACACGTGCAGAGGCATTCGACTTCTGACACCTAAATTTGAGAGTGTCAATTTAGTCTCTCAGTACCTTCCCTATCTTAAAAGAATGTCAACTTTATGCATTGATCTTTGGGATTTCTAGATGTCAGAGGATGTCTGGTATCTAGGTTTCCACTGGAAACAAGGCAGGCAGGTTCCAAATAACCTCTAGTGAAAGGACATGGTGCAGAGCTGGAGAAGGAACACTATGCTATTCAGAGACACTGACATGTTAACTCACTGCAAATGTGACAGGCAGTTTTGCTATAGAGGTTTATTTTACTGTCATAGAATCATAGAATATCCTGAGCTGGAAGGGAAAAACAAGGATCAGCAAAGTCCAACTCCTGTCCCTGCACAAGATACCCCAAGCGTCGCACCATGTGCCTGAGTTGCCCTAATGCTTGTTGGACTCTGTCAGACTGGTGCTGTGACCATTCCCCCCAGGGAGCCTGTTCCAGTGCTCAACCACACTCTGGATGAAGAACCTTTTCCTGATATCCAACCGAAACCACGCCTGACACAACTTGAGGCCATTCCCTTGGGTCCTGTCACTGGTAACCACAGAGAAGAAATCAGTGCCTGCCCCTCCTCTTCCCTCATGAGCAAGTTGTAGACTGCAATGAGGTCTATCCTCAGTCTCCTCTTCAGCAGGCTGAACAGACCAAGTGCCCACAGCAGCTCCTCATACGGCTTCCCCTCAAGACGCTGCATCATCTTCATAGCTTTGGATGCTCCCTAATAGCTTTATATCTTTCTAATATTGTGGTGTCCAAAACTACACAAGGAAGGCAAGATGAGGGTGCACCAGCATGGAGTAGAACAGGACAATCACACCCCTTCACCAGCTTGTGATATTTTTGCAGACACGGCCAAAGATGCTGCAGATCTACTATTTCCCATTGCCAGCATTGGGAGGACAGAGGTAAGTGCTGGTTTGAACAACAAGGTGCCCTTGTCTGCCTTAGAGAGACATATTTCTGAAATCTGGTTAACCATTGATGTGTTTTAGAAGTTTTCACACTGAAAACCCATCTAGCATTTGACATGTTTTTAAACTTAATAGTGTTTGTGAATAGAAAGTTATTATTTCAAAATTACTGTATGCTTGTAAGTTTCTTTTAAATTTAAAATGATAAATTAGAAATTGGGATCTTATACAGTAAATTATTCTGACTTCTGTGCTGGGCTGAGAAAGAGAATGTGAAGTAAGAACATGGTTTATGGTTCCCATTAAAAAGATAAAGAACACTTGATATTTTTCAGAGTACTAGACCTCTATCTTTTTTTTTTTCAGTTTTTTGTTACTCCTTTTCTCAATTCTAAGTAGAACTGGAAGCAAGAAGTTGCGCTACAAATTTTAGAAGCATGGCTGTTGTCAGGAAGATTTTAGATCAACTGTAAAATTTCAAAAGATTGAATTTTCAAATGTGTTTAGTATGGTCAATGATGCAAAACCTCCAATGTCCCCCACCCCATCATTTTCTTTGGGTATGATGTGCATGGAAGCCCAAGGAAAACCTTCCTGTTTCAATTAAGTGGATAAATGGGAAAACGAAGAGTGCTTCTGTCTTTGAAAACACATCCAAAGAAGCTTTAAAAAATTGCTACTCTGTTTAAGGTCTGGCATATGGGGGCTTTTGCAATTTTACGTTACATACGATAAAGATAGAAGCTAGTTTTTTATATTGCTGGTAAGAGAAAATATTAAAAATTAAGCCAGTGCTAAGAACATGGTTTCTAATGACAGAGTTGGCCATTATCACTTTTTTATCCTTGAGAAGTTGTTCATAGATGGTGCTAACCGGAGTCAATTGCTACCCACTATCTTGTGCTGACAGATAGCCACTCTGCTCTGGAGGGCTCTTGCAGAGAACAGAATTATTTTTAGTTGTAGATACTTGGGAGCCTCAAGTAATTTACTATGAATCATGTGACATTAAACACCTGAGGCAAGCTGCCACCTCTGACAAACTCTTTACTGTGACCCATGAGTATATGCACAATTAATATCAGACTGTACATCATTAAATTTTACTGTCTGACTGAGTTCTGCCCTACAGGCACAGAAAGAAGAAACAACAGTGATCCTGCTTACCTTCCCAGGAACAGCTAACTTACTTTTGATATGTCTTCCCCCATGACTCATAAAAAGACTGTTAATTACGTTGGTGATATACCATCATACATTTTTTTTCCTAATAGGGACTTCAGTAAAAAATTATAGCTATTTATATCAAATATTACTTCTTCCATCACTGACTGAAAGTTATGTAATTTAATTAACTTATGCCTCAGTGATATTTTGAAAATGAAGTAGCTCTGAAGTAGCCATTGAATGGGACTTAATTGATATTCTATCAGAGTATACTGCACCAAAAACCTCATTCTCTCAATAAGATGACACCCTCAATATAAAAAAGAAGGAAAATTGGACTTTTCTACTTGGTATGAAAAAGATCATTCAGTTCAGATACCCTAGCAAAGTAATTGTGCTGCAGGGGAAAGACTGATGGAAAACTAGAGTTTACTTAAGAGTAGGTCTCTTCCAGAGAGAAAGCTTTCAGTGACAGTGGAAATGCGCATATTTTGCATATTCAGTCTCTCTCAGAACTGATGGGTGCTACAATTAATTCTCAATATTTTTGGCACGTATTCAACACAGCTGGTTTCCTTCTCATCCATCTATAGACAGCAGTCAAAATAATATTTTTGGTTTTCATATTTCTTTAAAATTTGCTCTTTTATTTATCTAAATGCAGACCTAGCTGTCTAGGCAGCATCTGCACTATTTCCACTAGCTAGTGATCTAAATTTCCTTTTTATTCACTTAATCATACAGAGCTTTTCTCTGAATTTACAAGTAACTGTGTATCTAGATAATGACTGCAAGATCAAACTTTATGAAAATTAATGGACTAAAATTCATTTTTTAATTTTTATTTTGTTAATATAAAGTAACTCCTCATCTACATGAAAAAAAAATTTTAATTTTAAATTGACATATTTCAGAGAGCCTTTAAAATAAAATAGTGACTGTTTTATGGCAGGGGAAGAAAATTGCATTATCTTTTGCAAATTAAATATTTCCCACATTAAAATAATTTTTAATAGTTTCAGAACATAACATGAGAACCTGAATAGGCAGACATACGCATAAGCAAAAGAAATTTTTTTTTTCTCCAGTGAAGATAAATATTTTGGGGAAGGAAAAGTATTAGTATCATTATATTGAAAATTTATGTGTTGGCTACAGTGTGTAGTCTTTTCACCTTAAAAAGACCCCTTGGTTAATACAGATTTTTATACTAATAATAATATTAAATATAAGTCTCCTATTTCATGGAGAAATGCAGCATGTACACTACATGCAAATGAAAGCTCCCTTTTCTAGTCCCTTATAATTAAACATCTATAGAGTACCATCAAGGTGATATAAATTCCGCTAAATTTCTATGATTTTAAGTGATTATTTTAATGTTTGTATGAAAACAATTCATATCCATGCAAAATCAGCTATTTTGGATGTTCCTACAGTAGATCCATTCTACTTGATGAACATCAATATGAGACATAAAATAGATAATCAGTTTGCTTACAGACAGCATACAGTGTGGACTAATGCAGCCAAAGTCTTCTGTTGCCATGATTCAGTCAGGCTATTGCTCCTTCTCTTTGTCATTAATAGGAAGCTAATGCATGATTAAAAGAAACCAATTGTTATGTGATTTTTCAGAAAAAGGATAGATCTGTATTAGGCGCTTTCTTGAACCAGGTCTCACAGTTTGTTACACAAGCAGAGTGGCAAAAATGGTAAATGGTAGTTATGATTATTATAACAACTGCAAGTACGGCTGTTTATATCTCCAGTGAGAATTGTTTTGTGGTCTTTTTCCATCTAAAGAATATGTAGAAAAAGTTAACACAAGTGGAATCTGTTTTTTATCCCCTCCACACCAGGGAGAGAAAATATGTCTCCTTTTAAGCTTTGTTACAGGAATTTAATGCATTTTTTAAAACACTGATATTATTGCAAATAGATTACAAATGGCTGAATTTTCAGAATATTCAGGATAGACATATAAGGGTTTCTTAAAACCAGACCTAAGCTTTGCTAAGGCCAAGTGTGGGCCATATGCACCAGGTAGAATATCACCTGGTGTGAACAGACCTTGATGTAACTCTGCTTCTTAGCACCAACTTTTTTCCCTGTTTAGGTCATTTCAGTCCATTTGATAAGTGAGAAAGAACAGTTTCCCTTTAAATCAGGAAGCAGAGTTAACAAAGTCTATTGCAAAGGTGTCGGAGCCAGCTTGGCCATGGGAGGAAATAAAACACTAAGTCATTTCTGATATGACTCAGTTTATGGGTAATTGGTAGTTAGCCTCTAAACTACCTGGCACTCAAAAGATAACATACTCTAAATTTCTGGCATCCATTAGAATGCTAATGGTTAAGGTTGGCATAAATTAGACTTACCTGAGCCAATCTATCACACACTACTCTTATATACTTCAACTGAATCCCTCAAGTTTTTGTTACTGTGGATTGCCTCTGTTTCCTTTATTGCTGCTCAGATACAGATGCAGTTTGTTTTAATTGTCATTACTGCTATCTTGCAGATTTGCTTAGCACTTTCAATCTTTAGCTGTTATCTACATCTGTAATCCTCATCTCTATAATTAATGTTATTTTTATGATATTTTAATGTGAAATCACTTTGAGGAAGACAGCCTTTAGGTGCTAATATAAACTTTAAAGAGATAAAGTTCCCAGGGCTGGAAATGGCTGTCATCTTCAAGGCTTATTAATGATAGCAATACACTTAGAGCTATGCTTACATATTCAAATATTTTCAGTTATTTCAAATTGAGTATCAATGCTGTACAAATTTGCCCAAGTGGTTCAAATTTCCAAAAGCTCTCAAAAAACAGGCAATCTTTTGGAATAACGTGAACTCAGAGTGGCACATGAGAGATGAGGGGGAAGTTTCAATAATTTTAAATGACCCTTGTTCCTTGGGTTTTTTTAACCAAAAAATGAATGAAACAATGGTCAAGCTTAGATTTGGAAACAGAATAAAATAGACCAGGGAAACAAATCACTGATACAGGATCTGGAAAAAAAAAAATTGATTTTGAAGAGGAACTTTTGCGTCCATGACCAAAGCTAGCTTTCTTTGCATAATCACCAAATCGTTTATTCAGTTATTTCTGATTCACACTTACTTTCCAAATATGCAGCTGAAATTCACTGAAAGTATGTACAAAATGGCAAGAAATGGGATGAACTGTGCATGTGCTCACTGTCACAAGCATAAATGATGCAAAAACATGCTTACCTTTTGTAATTAATTCTTTTGACTCCTTTATGTTTCTTCACAAAAGTCATTTTCACTTTCATTTACTTAGCACAATATGCCTATGGATCTTTTCCACTCCCTCTGAGCTGCTGTAAATTTTTTCTTAAAATATTCCCTGGCTCACATAACTTTTGATTCTATTAACTATGAACCAGATTGAGCATTAAAACTGGTATATGGCATCTGAAATCTTTATGTACGTTATGTGGAAAATAATTTCAACTGATTTTATACTGTAGCTGTTCTAGAAACTTTAATCAGATTCCCCTTTTCCATTTCTAATACAAAACTGTCTATTAATAAATAAAAGAAGACAAAAATACAGCAACTTAAGAACACACAGAGAAAGTCTTTGCAACCAGCCTATTATTTTTGAAACAATAGAAATGTATCTTATATTACACAAGACTGCTTTTTCTTTCCTGCTGACAACTGTTTCAGTTTACATTAAATTGCATCCCCCATAAGAGAAAGCTCTTGAAGATAGAAAAGTAGAACATTTTCTTCTGAGATTAAAGGAGGCATTTTCTAGGCCACTGCACAACTGATATGAATATACATTTATTTAAAAACTTTATAATTCTGTATAATTTTGCCATCATTCTTTATATGTAAATTTCACTTTGGAATCTAAACATTAGGAATAAGTAGACAACAGTTTATTAATATATCAGTGAAGGTGAAGGTGTTCCAAGTTAAAATGGAAATGAAAGCTTTGAAAGAAATATGACTCTTCTTATTCAGTTCTAACAAAAATTTAGTTTGAAATTTACAATTTAGTTTGAAATTAAATTTGAAATTTACTAGATGATAATTTACCAAACTGCAAACTCAGAAAGCACTATGAGTTGTATCTCTATAAATATTTTCAACAGGTTTTCTAAATGGTACTTTTGGATTTTTTTTTTTATGACTACATAAGGAAGGTAAACTGTCTCCTCAATAGAAGAATACCTTTGCACCACTTAATTCTCTATTAAGCTTTCAAAGGAACAGCTAAGTAATGCAACAGTATTTGCAATTGTTCTCTGTGCAGTAACGAAGACATATTGTTATTTGTTATTCAAATAAGTTGTAAAATAATATACTCCTTCAGCAAACAAAGAAACCCAAATAACCTGCCTTCCTTCATAAGAAGTGAAACTGGAATTTAAGTTTTACTGAAATGCACTATTGAAAGGAACTATTTTTACAATCACAAAAGCAATTTCCCAGCATGAGAGCATATTTCATTGTATTAATCAGTAATAACCATGTATCTGCTTTGTACTATTGCTTAACAGTTTTCATTCTGAGTATTTATAGTAAAAAGTAGTAGGTGTTTTGAAAGTTAGGTGTCTCGGTGTGCCTGACAAACATTCAGATGGATAGACCTATTTTAGTCTATCTGAACAGGAAGCCAGGTCACTCAGTAAAGAATGGTCAATAAAAATGGTGAAATAGGTTTTCTCCCAAGGACTGATAGCTGGATAATTTGAGAAAATGATGGAGAAGAATCATGAACTACCTCTGGATCGATGGCTATTAATTTAAGAGCAGCACATTTCCTGGAATGAAACAGTTGATGTTGTTGTGTGGAACAATTACCATTTTCAATTAACTGACATTTCACATAGCTTTGAGACTGGAGGAAGACAATAACCCTCAGCACCTAATCTCAGCTCTGCTGTTAGGTGAGCCTTTTGTCAATAGTTCTGTGCTATTATTTCACAGGCAAACCCAATATACTGTGAGAAGTTACTTTCTTTGTCCTCAAACACTAAGAACTGCAGACACAGTTCAGGCACAGTTCAGATGAAATGAGTATTGAGATGACAACAGTCTGCTGTACTAAAATATATCTATATGTGTCTATAGCTATTTATATGTAAAAATACACGTGTTTGGGTGTGTTCGTGAGTATGGTCTTAAATAACTCTATATGTGCACTTTTTTTGCCACTTCATTAACATGAGCAGCTCAGTGAGCTTTTATTGTTGTTATGGTGTGTCACAAAAAATGGTAAAATAAATATCAGTGATACAATAAGCTATCTCATTTGAATGAAATTAATTAGTCTGCTCATCAACACTATGTTTTGTATCCTGCTATATAAATCACCATTTAATTTTCTAGGCTAAATACTTATCATAGTTTGGGAGATTCAGATAAGTCCCTATAATGACAGAATCTTTTTAAACTGACTTTAGATCCCCACAGAGTCAAAAACTGAAGAGGAGAGAAGAGCAACCAGGAAGAGCGTGATGCAGACTGTGAGTCAAGAGCCGTCAGCTGTTGTAATTTTGCACTAAACGAAACCTCAAGTGTGAGTTGATATGTCTTTTATGGGACTTAATTCAGTTATCACTGGTTCCTTCAGAGAGCCAAATTGTGGTTTTTTTGTGTCACAAGGTTTTTTTGAACACAAGGCAGGTAAATGAAGGGCCCAGCAAACCCCAAAGCCAGGTCAAGAAGGCAGGTGGAACACATGGAATGAGAGATGCATCAGAGGACGGCACTGCAGCAGCCAGTATTTACATCAGTTTAGGCTGCTGTGGAAACACAGGATTAGTAACATATTATTCAAATAATTAATCTAGAAAAAACCCGTAGCATTGCGCTAAATTCCTCGTGCTTTCAGTTATTTCTGCTTTCTATCAACTGACTGTTTAGAATGAAAAGGATAAACAGTCCAAGGATCAAGCCGGGAACACAGCGTGGTCCTTTTTAGTTTCAGCCCTTTGAGAAGCACTATATATATACTTTCATTTTTTTAGACCAAAAAAAAGTTAAAATACTTCAGAAATTTATCTGAATTCACAAGATGGGGAAAAAAATCAAATCCACAACCAATCATGTTACAAAATGATAAAGATCATTAGTTGAATTGAAATATAATTAACTGGATTGTGAACCTACAAAAGTGAGTGAACTCATCTTTTTAGCTTCTGAATGGATCCCTGAAGAATGGAGGTATCCATTGATGCAAGGTTTGACTACCAACAGACAAGCAATTAGTTCTATGATGTAATAGAACAACATATATGTCTTTTTAATATATTGAGCTGACTTATAACTTGTAAAAACATTGGTCCTTGGCGCAGTATAGAAACTGTGATTGGTGAAAAATTACATTAGAAAAAGAATAAAATAAAAATATTAAAGAATAAAAAGGAACATAAATAAACATACCACTACTTCCCTAACAGATGGAAGTGTTTTCAGTTTTTACTTCTTTCACTGTGTAAAATTAAACTATAGTCCTAATCATGGATGTTAGCTTCTACTAAAAAAAAAGCCACAAACAACCCCAAGCCCCAAAAATATTTTACTTTATTTATGTATGTAAAATAAATTTTATAAGTAATGGTTAGATACAGAACTGTCAGAAAGTATTACGAGTATTTATTTAGACTGCGTATAGTACTTGAAAGAAATTTTCTGAATATTAAACTAATTTTCATCTAAGTCCATTAATCAGCATTATCTTAATCTTTAAATATGTGGCCACTGATTTGAAAAAATATTTATTGAGCAATAATGATAAAACTTTTTTATACTGTGTATATTCCTATTTATTGATTATTTTTCTTTGCATTAGTGTGTGTCCAATAGTATTCTCAGTGATGGTACTAACACCTGTCACAAATGTCATGTTCACAGGTGTGTTATGTCATCATCTCTTTAAGGACAACACATATGCTGCTTTGTTTTGATTGTTTCCAGTTTCATTTCTCTTCAAAATCAGTAAGACAAATACATTGTTACACTGGAGAAGTTATGTTCAGCTGCAGCTGACTTTCATTTTCAGGAAGGGGTAACAAGAGTTTGTGATGATTTATAGCTCCACTAGGCTTTAGTATCAGAATGTCTGGAAATTTTATACCCAGAAGAAATTATTTGCTTTTTTGAAAGGTTTCTGAGTGTCAGAATTATGCAAATATCAGCCTTGTTTTTCAGCCTGGAATTCTTAGAGATCATTGGCTTGGTCCATTGAACAAATCTGGAATATCATTCAATATTTGCAGCAGAAAATGGTTTCAATATGTAAAAGATGTGCTACATATCCTGAAATCCATGTAGGGTACACAAATCTTTGTAATAGAGTCCTTGGCAGATATTTCTTGCTGCAGTTAATGAAAAAGAATAATGATCTTAAGGTTGTTGGCTTCCCTCACAATGGGTGTAGTGCTGTTCCTGGGAATTTGATACAAATTATAGTCTTTCACAGAAAAATCAAGATGCCAGTTGCCTGAGATTTGGAAGACCTCTCTTCAGAAGTCAGGACAGCATCTATACTTCAGTTTAATAAATACTAGACACTAAACTGAATGACAATTTGTTCCTACATGTTAATCTTCATTCCAATATTTGCAAATTCTATGTTCCATTTTTTCTCTGAATTCGAGAAAGAAAAATAAAGTCTGAAGCAAACTACTGGAGGACCCTCTGGTTTCAAATATTAAGCCAAACATCTTCTTGATGCCACTGTTTACTTAATTATTGCTGGTTTTCTGACCTTCCAGATCTGTTGCTATCCAACCACACAATCAAGAATTCTCTTTGTGAACTATTTGAGTTGCGTGGAAACTCTACTAGATAAAGTTACTTGCAAGTTATTTGTTTGAGTGACCTATACTCCAATTACTTGGTAAAATGTCCAAGAAGCATCATTGATAGATTTTTCAGATTCATAAATTGGAAATGCTGTTGTGTAATTATATTAAAATTATCCCTAATTAAAACAAAATTAATATCAGATATAAAAAATATATATTATCCACAACAACTAAACCACAACAGAATGTTACAAATATATATGAAAAGCATTCTGTTTCACCTTTATCCATCTGACTTTCTGCCAGTATTCATGGCTTTGAGGCATTCCCTCTTTCTGCACCAACACTTTTTGAATTAACTATAGATTAGATTTTCTTACTGAATTGTGGTAACCAATCTCACTCTTGAAATCCTCCAAGGATCCAGACAAATTTAATCTTTCTACCTGAAACTTTTATTTCCTCCTTATTCAAGAGCCAGTTTGCTTATTCTTCTTAATTAAAGTAAGCATTATTTTACTTGCTTAGGGATAGCTCTTTGTTAGATTAGACAACATCTCCTGTAATTTAGTGACTAATTAATGTTTCCTCAATGAGTTGTAAAAAAAAATCTCATTTCTCGTTCTACTTTGCCAATGTATACTAAGTTTCACAAAATAGGTTGAAAAAAGACTCTGATTTCATGTGCATATGATCTAGGTATATGTTATTGATGCAAAAGAGGAAATCCTGTTTGTTCTTCCTGAACCCTTTTATCTTCCTTTTATCTAGTCTTTGTCCCTCTCTCTCCCATTCTTCTCTCTTCCTTTTTTCCCTTTTCCTTTCCTTTTTCCTTTTCCTTCTCCACTTTAGCCAGTGTATCTGACCCTTTTTGGACTCTTCTGTGCATTTTCTTAGCCATCTAAATCAATTGAAAACTAAAGTGGAAAGTCAAAAACGAATTTTTTTTTCAGCTGATTTAGTAATTTTGAGCAAACTCTGGCAGTGGCTGCACGTACTTGGTATAGAGGAAAAGGTGAAACTGTAAAAGCAGAAGAGAAAGTGGAAGGACACAGGAGCAAGGAAAGAGAGAGGCGGAACAAGAGTCTCTGCTGCTGATTGACCCAGGGAAGCACAGCTTCATTTTGTCTGTTTCAGGAGTGACTTTTGCACTGAATGCTATTTTCTGTACCATCTGGACATTAATGCTATACATCCTACAAACATCTAAGTGGGATAAGCATATGCAACACAGGTGGCTCTTGCTTGAGATCACCCACAGCCAATTTGAGGTGATTGTTCCTCATTGTCTGTTTTCTATAACTGTGGATGTGATTTGTCTTGCTTTAATTTACGTGTCAACACTGTAGGTACCTGTCTAATAGTGTGCTTATTTCAGCCAGTTAATCATAGGTGTCTAGTAGTTAGAAGTGATATGTGTTGTCTGAGATATCCATGGGCAGCACACAAGACAAGACCTACAGAAGCCATGCCCATACACCAAGACACTAAAGGTGGTACTAGTGACCTACACTTAGACAGCTAAATCTCATCTCCTACCTCATGATTTGAACACTTTCTTGAAGAGTAAAAATCCAACCCTCATTTTAGAAATTCCTACTTTTTAGGCCCATCTAAGTCTTCTATTCCTCATAAACAGGAGGGAATTAAACAGCAAAGACGGGAAAGAGATGCTTGACAGCCATGATTCTATAATATGCTTTTTTTTTTTTTTTTCCAACTAGCTGGGAAAAATTCTGGCCAGGGACATGTATTTATGAACATAAATATACCTACAATATATATTATATGCAAGCATTTTGTGACAAATCTTAACTAAGAATCTGTCCCACTGAACTCATTCAGGTTTTTATCTGACATACACACATTGGTGTGTTTATATGCAGCATGAGTGGTTATATGCTTGAAGCTAATCATGTAATATGCTGCAAAATTGAGATCTTGGGTAATAAGCACTACTGTTTCAGATTCTGTTTTATTGAAATCTAAATTAGGATAAGGAAACTACTAGATTGAACTATAGCTCTAAAAAGCAACATTTTATACAAATTTCATGTTCAGTGATGGGGTCAGAGTTCTTCATGATATACTAAAATTTATCGCCTCTTACCATCAAATACCAGTGCAAATTCCATATGAAACAAAACTAGTCACCTATTCCATTTCATAATAAACACAATTTCATATGTGCTGTAAGCTTACATTAAGTAAGCTTAGAAGCTCAGGTATTTTCAAATTTTTACATATTTTAAAAGGCATTAATCAGTTTCTTAGTAGGTCAGACACACACTCCTGAGTTCATTTGTCAGGTAGATCTGATGTTCTTTATAAACCATCATTTCTGTGAAGATGAAGAATAATCTTTCTTCCTACTATGATGTTTCAATTCTTCCTTGTTTCTTTAACTAAACAGTCTTTTAACATTATAATTGTTTGGATGAATGTTCCTTTGAAATGTTTCCTCTTTGTTGAGACTCATACTCTAAGTCTCTATGAAATTCCTGGTTAAAGACTATATATATCTCCCTAATGTTATGTCACAGAGGTCCTGATCCTATCAGGAATTTCTCATGGAGTTAACATAGTCACAAATGTTCTGTTATTTAATTGCCTTTTCTCAAATTTATTTTTACAGGAACAGATGTTATTTTTTCCAAGTATACACTTAGGGCTAAATCTTCCATTGGGGCCAAATCGACCAAAAGGTTATTAGACAGTGTGAAAGGAAACATTTCCAAGGCACTAAATAACAGTATAGTTAATCTCAACATCAACAGAATCGAATGCTGTATACACAAATGGTTCCAATAAAAATGTGGATACATTTTTATTATCAGAAGCAGTTACATTTAGCTGCATGAACTTCTTTAAGATGATGTATTTGTACTGTTTGGAACAGAGCCATATCTAATGTTACAAATGCACTCCAGGTGTTAGAATTAAATTCTGCTCAGGAATTTACCCAGAACTGCTAGAAACAAGAGGAGATGGATAATTTCCTGTATTACTTGGACAGATGTTTAGGTCTGGCTGTTCTGGAAGCTTGCAGTTTTCATTTGTATCACCACAAAGGATATATCTTCAAGGGTACACAAGGAATTGCCAGTCATCATCTAGGCAAAATTAATTTATCAGGTCAGTGTTCCATACTGAGAATTAAGAGAAAAATGGGTGAATCTAATATCTAGACCCCTTTATAGAAGAGATCAGCTACTACAAAGAGCCTCCTCACTGCAGAATTATTTGGAGAAAAAATTTTTAAAGATGGTAGAAAAGGGAGTCCAATCTATCTATCTATACACTTGTGAGTTGGAGAAATGGACTCTTTCCTCAACTTTGTAAGACAGTGTTGGCCATTTTGGAAAACAAGATGCTCTATTTGCAGAATACAATTATGAAAGTCAAGACTTGTTTTAGTAATGTGCAAAGTAGTTTGGAGCTGGCAAAATACACAACTGAGTAAATATTAATTGATCATCAGTTGCTCATATTGTTTTGCAGTAATATTCAGCCTGTGGCAACAAGCAGCCTCAACACTGCAGCTCCAGTTCATAAGGGTTATTAAAATACAATAGGCAGAAAAAATTTGTATGATTCAGCTTTTTGTGCAAATGAACACATATAAGGCACTCCATCATACAAACAAGATTGGCATGGCAGTTGTAATTTATTGCAAGCCTTGGCACCCTTACAAGAAACTGAGCCTTTGAAGAAACCATCCAAAAGGACCTTATATATAGAAAGTCAGTGTTCTATCATCAAACTCATGAGTTACTGCCGGAGGAAGCAGCTGATACCCTAATTCATATTTTCAGAGGACAAAACACCCTACTTGCTATGATAATAAAATTTTTAGTTAAAGCTGTGCTTTATGCGAGCTTCCTGTTTCCACTTGTATGTAATAGTCCCATATTTTTGTACTCAATGACTGAGACTTTTCATATCACTTTCCTTATATTAGAAATACAGCCACAGCAATACCTAAACCCAACATCTCATATTTTAGGCAGTCAGTCACCTAGAATCCTGCACTAGTCAGTTAGGTCCTGCTGTAGTATATCGAGAGAGTACAGTGACAGCTAATAAAAGCCTTAGTAAGAATTAAGTCCAAAACAAAAGTCCAAATCTGTATCTGAAACATTTCTCACAAGCAAAACCCTCTATTTACTATTTCACTGAATTTCCTAAGAAACGGAGTTGAGCTTATGAACATGCCCAGAGCTGTCCCAATTTAAAAATCTCACTATTTGTTTCCCATCTAAATGGACTCCATTAAGATGTAGAAATGGGGAGAAGAATATTGCCTAACTTGTGCCTTGATTTTAGGGGCTTAAGAGTGTTGAAGACAGTTATTCATTCCTTGCACACTCAGTCTAATGGCTTCCTTTTAATGCTTCCAGAGGGAGGATTTATTCACCTAACTTAGATTGCTAATGTTAGATGGACTGGATCTTATTTTGGAAATTACTTATCTATCATCATCTATATATATATATATTTTATCAGGTGGTGAACTGTGCCTTAGGCCAATACATTTCTTCCTATTGACAGTAAAGACAAGTTTAGGTAATCAATTTTGATGCAGATACCTGCACTATAAATTTGGTCAACGAATATCACCTTAGATGTTATTCTGCCTCTGTCTCTTCAGAGTGCCTAATACACACCAGCAACATAGTTTGCTGTAGCTTGGACATTTTCTTTCAAAGGGAAAGGTAGAAAGGGTGTTTTACCCTGTCATAATTAGCAATATAAATTCCATACCTGGAATAAGTGCCATATGAGCTCCCTAATGGCAATATCAAATCTCTTTGGCCATCATAATGTTTCATTATGTGTTATATCCTAAAGTGAATGGATGGGGAGTGCACAATGATCATCTGGAGGTCAGGGCATAGTGGTAGGGATTAGGAGACCCAACTATCTACATACTGAAGACAATGCTGAAGCAGAAAGCTCTCCTTTTCTCTTTCCTCTAACTGATTACTAGGCTATTATATAAAAGAGGAGCGACATCATAATACTTGTACACCTTTATAGGAAAAGAAAAGCAGGAACTGCAACATTTTCTGGAACCTGATCCTGTCAATCTGCATTAGGCATCCTCAGCATAAGCAATATGTAATTTATTTGGGCAGAAAACCTGATGATTCAGACCCTAAACTTATTTCTTGACATATTCCTGTTCTATGTCAAAGGTTGATGTTTAAATTTAGCAATATCTGAGATACCTGTGAGTTTTCGAGGTATCCACATAAGGCTATCAGCTTTTGCTGAGGATGTATGGGCCATTGCTTGACTTTCTTGAGGTGAAGATTGGAGCTTTCTTAAGGTCAACCTAAGGTCTAAAAGGCTACCTCAGGATATCTCAGATACAATAAGATACCCCATCTGAGGCTACTTCATTAAATTGTAAACGTCCATTGATTTTTGACACCTGGTTTACATGTATGCACCTAAATCTGGGCATCTCAATCTGACAGATTAATCTCTCCCTACATTCTGAAGCATAGAAAATAATGGCTTTATTTTCAAATTTAAATAAAATCCATACTTGCCTGCACTGAGTCTAATCCTAGATTCTTGTATCTTAAAGCTTTGGGTATAATACAGATTCTGTATTGAGTTACATTTTGTGGTCTTTCTATTAAGAATTATGTGTTTTGGTTTGCCTGCAAAGTGATGTAGTGTGACAGTGTTAATGGATGGGGCACAAATAGAACTTTAATGTATATCTGTGATTGCAAATTTGATCCAAAATACCATCTCTTTCTAAGATCAGTCTTTAGAAAAGTTTCCACATGCTTTCCACTCCCTATCAATGGGGTAGACTAAATGAAAATATTGAGGGGAATATTATAGAAAGAGTAACACAAATTTTTTTGCAGACAGAACTGCCTGAAAAGCTAGAAACATTTATAACTTTTGTTGGGGGAGACATTAACAAGGCTAAGTAAATCATATCCCATGAACTGTATTGGAATTTACAGCAGTTCAAATATAGCTGGTCTTAGTACCACACATGATGTGTGAAACCTTTAGGGAAACAATGCTAAACAAGCTGGACAGTCACAGATTGTAATTCTAGGTGGAGAACTTTCCTTTAAATATATGGACTCAGCACATTCTTCTTACTCTTGGCAACAAACTGTATCATCATAGGGGCTTTCTATCAAATCACTTAGATTTCAATTTATCGTGCTTTCCCTAACTCAGCTTTTGCACTGACCCTTGAGAGAAATGAATCCATCATGACCTATGCAAACACATTCCTTGTCTTTATCTCAGGACCCCTGAGAATGAGAACTGGGCTGTGACAATATATTGCCCAGTCTTTATCTTCATGGGAATTGGCAAATTTTCATTTTCACTTTTTTCCTTTGTGGGGAAAGGGCTTTAATGGTTTTCTGAGCAGAAATAAAATAGCTTTGCTGCTTTACACTTTACCTCTTGTTCCCCTAGCAGAAAGAACAACATTAAAACTGAAAATAGTGTTAAACCACTTTAGCACAATGTTTAATGTGTTAGGCATTTCACTAACTCACTTTCTACTAAAATTAATTAGAAATTGGCAATGTGTGTTGGATTAGGAGAATGAAGAACACTTTTCACATCCCACTTTCAAACCCTGCTGTTGTTCCTCCACTTTATATTCTTTGGATTATGTGGACCAAATCCTGGTTGTAGACTCAAGTACTTCCGCAAAACCTCCCTTTGACAGTAATAAAACCTAACTGCATTTACCAGAGAGGATTTAAATATCAGGACTAGAGCCAAGCCAGCAGAATTCATATATGTTATTCCAGATGTGCACCTTCTCAGAGAGCTTACTCTTTATCTCCTTTTGTCTACAAGCACTTACAAGTTTTTATCATGAATAATTTCTAGAGTTAGAATACAATGGGAAGGAAGGCTCATATTTTATTTGATATGATTTCATTTGTCTACCTTCTTGAGAATTCTTGTTAACTAACTAACTAACTAACTAAATAAATAAATAAATAAATAAATAAATAAATAAAGTCCTGACAAAAGGAATGCTCCTTCTAGGAAATGATGAACCAGCAGGAAATTCTTGACCCATTGGTAGGTCTCTATGACAAAACATATGAGACTTCCATAGTTTCAACAATGTTAACAAGTGCTTGTAAACAACACTCTCCATCTTTCATGGAATTACATCACTTTAGCACTTGTCTTTGCCAGAAGTGTTCACTCCTATTTAACTAAGTATTTGATTTAGAAATCACAGTTGTTCTTGTAAATAGAAAAATCTGCATCTAACTAATAAATGGTGAAATGGAGTAAATATCCACAATATGCACTCCACCACTCCAGTCAATATCATAAGCATCTGTAATTTAAACATAATCAAGTGTTTCTTTTGTCATCTTTGTGTTACAAAGCCTAAAATCAATTTTATCCATCAATGAGATAGTGAAGACTTTCATCTGAACAATTTCACAGTAGATGATTTTTGAGTTTATTCTTTAAAATAAGTGTAATTAAAAATCTGTCTCTAAACTTGATACTTCCTGCAGGAACTTTCTCTGACACAGATAACTACATACATCTATACTTCTCTCGATCAGTAAGATACTTGAACTTGCATGTTCCATTGTACTCTGTTTCTTTGTATTTCTCAGTTGTATGACCAGTTTTCTGGATGGAGCAACATGGAGTTTTTTGGTTAGACCTATATGTGAAATTTTTTACCCCAAAAATTCAGGAATGGTAGAAAAAGGAAGGAAAGTACTTGATCACTATGATAAATATTCTGGTTTTTTCACCCAACTTTGAAGACTGGTGTCATATAGAAACTAGATACATGCAGTTATGCTGTACGTGTGTGTATGTGGGTGTGTAAAATCCTTGTGCTGTCCTCAGAAAATTTTTAATCCAATCATAGCTTCAACAAAAAATGTTGAAAAGGTTTTAAAAAAGGTATAATTTCTTTGTTTTGTAAATGCAGGAATTGGAGCAAGGAGGAAGAGCCTCTGATAGAAAAGCTGAGGCATGCAGAAATACTTTCTTCATGAAGGTTCATACTTTAGGATACATCTCAGATGGTCTCTGATGCACACTAGCACATAACCCTGGAATTTTGATTCACTGGTCATGGGAGCTCTTTGGGATGCACTAAAAGATTTCACCTGTGCAGATGACAATGTGAAGAAAGTACATAGATCTGACAGTGGCTGATGGTGGACCCAGGCCCGCAGTCTTTGAGGTCCTCCTGGCTGCTGGATCAGATGGCATCTAAACACAGCCAGAGACACATTATAAATACTTCAGCCAACAATGGAAGTCAATCAACCACAAGATGCAGAATTGTGAGAAACAGGCTTCATCGTTTCTGATGCTCATGGACAAGAAAATTGCCTGTATTTTCTTTGTGAGAAATTTGGTATTTTTGCTTTTACAGAAACATGGGGTGATTTCTCTCTGTGTCATTCAGGCCTTTGTCATATGAAAGGGACAACTTTACTTGAATGCATAAAAAGCATCATTATGTTAGAAGTATATCTTTTCTAAAAGGTGGCTCAGTGCTAGACTTTTTGCATAAAATATTTTATCCCTTCTAAATGTTCAGTCCTTTCACTCTGTTCACTGTCTTTTGTGACAACAAACTTAAACAAGTACCCCCTCCAGTTTTATGTATAAAATATGCATAATATGAAGAAATGTTTTAATTCTCTTAAGGATCTTTGCTTTTATATCTTTAAAGGGATACCGAGTTTCTATTCCTGTGCTAAAATAGGTCAGTTAAGAAACTTAATTGTTAACATCATTGTTGTACAAAACAAAGGCATCTCTTTTTTTGTGTAGTAGATAGAACAAAGGATTATAATAACCATAGACTCTGTAATAACAATATAAAACCAAATTAACTTGGTCTATGCTGTATATATTCTTTAGACCACACACAAAACATTTTGAATTTTTTGCTTCCTGGTTTTCCTGTAGGTATTTATTTTGATTAGATCTGAATCATTTTCTAACAAACTGACATTCTATTTATTACTTTGCATGACCACCATCAATGCATTATTTCCATGTTTCACAAACATTAGTCCATTTATTGTTACAAAATCCAACGGTGACAGAAAAGTATCATCTCCATTTCTACATTTGTGGCCAAAGACCACACAGTTAAAGTTACATCAGACCCTGGAACTGAACCAAACACTCAAAGTCCCAGCCCAGCACCTTCCTGGTAAAACTACCCTTATAAATTTCCTTGCAGACTTCGTTATGGTTGTCATTTCAAGGAACACTCTACAACACGAAGTGATAATTATGTAACCGTATTTACAGCCCAACAAGAATTACCACAGCTTGAAACAGGGAGCAATATTCTGTTTAGTATAAAGGAAATCCATGTCAGATATTTTCATCTTCCCTTGAAGTTAAGTAGAAATACTTTCAGCACTGATGTGTGATATTAATCTAATATAGCTGATTATCTGGAGTGTGTGTATCATGATATGACTTCTAATATGTAGAGAAGAGGGCGTTTGAGTAGATGGGCCATTTGATACCAGTACTCTTACTTCTCAAAGTCTTTTATACCTATGCTCTTGAGATTGCATTTGATCCAAAGATCTATGTTGTGAGACTATTAAGACAAGGTCTTTATTAGGAAAAGAACTTAAGAATACACCATTTTGTTATTTTCTTTCCTATTTAAAGTTTATTTGATTTTTACTTTAAGAATTAGATTTTTCTCTGTTAGCAATTTCCAATAAATTACATGTTAATAATACCCATACACACCCACACTCATACACATATATGAAATTATATATACTCATATATATAATTATATATTAATAAATATATATTATTATATATCCCGTAATTAGATGTTTAAGTCTGAATAAATTGATAATGTTCCATTTTACAGTCAATGGAGAAGAATCTTCAGTTGATTATTTATTGGAATGAAATTTATTCTTGAAATGACTCTATCCTTCTGTTGAGAAAATAAAAATATTTTTGAGGACTACAGTTTTGATATCGTGGAGGCCTAAATTAAGACAGATTAACTCTATCCATATCTATAAAAATAGATATGTCTAATATCTGAAAGAAATATCCTCATCTTTTTCCACTTCACTGCTATTTTGAGAACAATATGTATCTTGGTACTGAATAGAAATACCTTTTTTTAAACTGTGCTACTTGGTTGCACAAAAGCACTTTATTTTAGAGAATAAAAACAGAGGTACTTTTTAGCTATTTCAAAATTTTTATACAGTATGTACAATGCTTTAATTCATTCTTCTGTTTATAAGTCAGGAGCATTCTTTTCATTCAGTCTCAAAGGTTATAACACATCACAAGTTAGCTTTAAGAAAGATTGTCCTCCAAATTGCATGTATCATATAACGCAGATAATTTCATAGTTATCTATTTCAACAAAACTAAAAAATAGAAACCCTTAAAAGAATGTCCTTGTAGAGAAACACACAGTTTAGATTTCCTTATCTTTCTGTGAGAATAAGAAATATTTTGTAACTCATTACTTGAGTCCATCTGTCAGGCAATACTGAAAGGCAGCTCAGATTGTGGGGACACTTCACTGTATTAAGAGACAAGTTATCCAAGGAGGTATGGTTTATACCTCAAATTTGGTCTGGAACCCCCTCAAACTTGTCAGCAATTCTTGATAGAAAATGATTTTTAGAATATTATCAACAGGACTGGTGTTGTATTTGTAGTTTAGAGAGAATATCTAAAATTATCAGAACACTTCCAAGGTAATTTAAACAAATGCTTTTTATTTGCAAAGCAATAGACTGGTAAGAAACTCACACTTGGCAACTGTGTTTTCAGGAACAACATTGAGGAGGAAATGTAATTAAATCAGTTTAACAAAGCCGCAGTAACCTGCCCACAGCCTAAGGTAGGATAGCATGTATGTTACAATGCAAACTGGAAATTCAGTCCTGTCTGGCATGTTTGGGGCATTGCCACAAGAATATCAAATGTCTACGACAATCCCTTGAGTAGTTTATTTTCAGTGGTGTTGAGCACTCAGCACACTGAGCTCCCAAAACTGAATAACATAAATAGAAAGTATCCCTCAGTAGTCAGTATCACCTTTTTTACCTTATTCTGGGCCTATGCAGATACTGAAATACTCCAGTGGGAGAAACGAGGTAAAAATATAAAGAGGATATTTTTCTCTCTTGAAGGCAAATCCAATCATAATTGCTCCCATGAAAAACATGTCCAGTGTTCACAGGCATTTTAAGAAGCTGTGGCATGTATTTCACCTTGACACCTTATATTGTAAAACTGATTTGTTTTTAGTCTACTACATGTGGCTACAGAGCTGCCTTTCAACCAATAAAAAAAAAAATACTTATTTGGGGGCAAAAGTTTGACCATAATTTTGAATTGTCAGCTGGGTGTTGGATGTTTTCTTTACTAAGGTATTGCTGGTGTACATATACGATAAGTAATACATCTCGTGTTATGTTATATTAGTATTTAGATACAATTTAATTTACTGTTTGATCAACTTTCAAGATGTTGTTTTATAGAAAATTTGTGTTGCATTTTTAGGCTTTCTGCATATTTAATAAACATATGCCTGATTTAAACACTTGGAATCTGAGTTTGCTATTATTAATAACTATATATATATATATATACATAACTATAAAACGTAATTAATGTTTTTTATCACTTTGAGGTTTTTTCCTTTGACTCACCAGTTCTTAGAAACCAGTAAATAATCTAACTACTTCTCAAATACACTTAAAAATAATAAGGTGTTTGATAAAAGCCAGCAGTTTCCAGCTATCACCATATATACTATCTGTGCCATGATTACACACTGTTAAACTGATTTTACAAATGGTATTTGTACTTCTGTTATGCTTTCTGAGTATCATTACCAAGTAAATTATGAAATGAGTTTGTTAAGTTGTGATTAACAGATTTATAGCCTCTTGGATAAAGATTTATGTGTAGGTTTATCAAATCCTGTACTTTAAAAAAATTATATGCATGTTGACTACAAAAGAAACCCAGAACCAAAACCAACCAAACAAAAACAACGCCCAACATAATTTACTGCAAATATTTTAAAATCTTTGCTTTCAGCTCTACAGTTTACATCTTCAAAGACTCATTTTTCAATTATCTAAATACTGTCAAGCAATACACAGCATCTGCCCTGGTGTACCTGCAGCCTTAATTTTTTATGTAGAAGATGTTCATTCACCAGCTCTCTTAAGCCATTTATGTTAAGGAGCTTTATAGATCTGTTACATTTGGGAGCCACATAACTCTAAGGCAATTCAGCCTTATGTTAAAGTATTTTATCTCTTTGCACTATCTGTCATAAGGTAGAACTCCATAAAGGAAGGTGACTGTGCAATTCCCAGGGATTTCAAGGGCGCTTAGGGTTCTAAATAACTTAAGGCATTTGTGTCTTACTTGGTAAAGCATTTTGGGATGTACTTTAGCACTCTGCTGAATCAACACCTAAAGTCTGACTTTTCCCCATTCATTTTTTTGCCACTTAATTGTCAAAAGAAAGAATGAGTAAGGTAATTCCAACTTTAAGCAAGTTTTTCATCAAAGAAGGACAGCACAGAAGGAGAGACTGGCTCCTGTAATAGGTGGTCACTTAAGTGTCAAAATTTAGGTAGGATGAAGTTTCATGAATGTCAAGCAGTAGGGATCTGCTGAGCTTGTACTTTTAAGTAACCCCTTCATCAATAGAAATAGGCAGTTTTGGTTTGACAAAAACAAGCAAATGACCCTGCACTTTTTATATTTTTTCATATGAAACTAAGCTATCAATGGAAGTAAGGAAGCAAAAAGCAGCAAAAAAAATCACTTAAAAATGTTGAGTTCCATAATGAAAAATTTGAGTTAGCTAGTTAGTTAGTCATTTTAGTTATATCTTTCCAGAATAATTTGTTTTCAAGAAGGTTAATATTAGTAGAGAGTTGCTTTAAATACTTTTCTGCTAAGTGATATTTTATTCAACACATTCATTTATCCTCCCCAGTTTCATCAGCCTACAGAGTAATAAATACCAGATTATTTTTCCTCTGCTTAGGACACATAATTATTTTTTATTCACAGTTTGCTAACAATATAGGTTTTTAATGCAGCCTCCAAAGAACAGCTTTGGCAGTTTATCTAGGAAATCAGTTTATGTAGCTCATTACAGTAATCTTAGTTATTTAAAAATTAGCCCTCCATTAAAAAGTTTAATTCCTGTAAACAGCATGTATTAAGAATATTTTAGCATAATCTATGTTAATTTAAATGGTGGCAGGGCAAGAACTGCAGACATACTGGAATATTATAAAATAAATATTAAGGTTTACTGTCTTCTGAGAATAAGAAATCAGAGAAGCTTTTATAAAAGATTAAAATGGTCATTATTTGGTTCAAAACCTAACATTAGACTCGGCAAAGGTTTTTTCTTCCACTATCTGAACTGTGATGAAGTCATTGCGGTACTCTTAACATCAATATTTATTATGCTACAGTTCTAATGAAATATATCAAATTTAATTGAAAGGGGTAATTTTCTATATGTTTATCATTATTGTAGGCTTTCAAATGATCTCACAGATTGCTGAATACAGTTCCTTTGTGTTGTAGGCACACCCATCAAAAATCTGTCAGGCATTACATGGCAATGAATTAGACTTCCAGTTGCTGTTGCTTCTACTGCAAGGATATACTGGAATCTTGCTTACACATCACTGAAATCCATCTCCTAAAATTCCAGACTAAATTTATTCTTGATTAGTGAGAAATGCTTGTTCTTATTCAACACTACACTTTAGCTTAACATTTTCCTCTCTCCCCAGTGTTTATTCCCCAGATGTCTTTGTAATGTAACTATATATCTTCTCCTAACCTCAAATTTGGTAGGATTAGTAAGTCAAATTCATTTACTCTCCTATTATTAAATAAAATAGTCTTCATTCTCCTGATTTGTTAAAAGCCATTTCTGCATCTCTTCCATTTAAAATTAAACTTTTTAAAATAAGAATGAGCAGAAGTATACACAGGACTCTAGATAATATCTTATGAATACAATGCCTTGTATTACTGCATTTAATAGAAATACAAGATTTCGATACAATGCTTTCCTCTAATAATTTTCAGATTGCACTTTGCTGTTCATCAGATAAATCAGATTAATCTCCATAGCAAATCTTTATCTGATTTTTTTCATTTCCATCTGAAAAAGACTCAGTTTATAGCACAGCATCTTCTTTGTAGATATGTCTCAGTTCTGTGTTCAACGTCATTAAGTTTTGTGATATTGTCACTGCTCCAATCCTCAAGGAAAGTAATATTCCTATTGTCTTATATAAAAATAGTGCTTCCAACCTAGGCAGAAATTTCCTCAAAGTTTTCCTGTATTCTGTATTTAAATTCTTACTGAAAAAATTGTGTAAGCTTAGTCTGAAGGGTAATCTTAAGAAACCCCACTGTTAACATTTCAGCTCTGAATTTCCCCTGATGGACCAGTTGCTATCATTATTATTTTCAGCTCTTTACCAATGTCATAATATTTTAACTAATCCCCATTTTTCCACCTTCAGATATGACATCTCATGTGGCACCAATAGATTATATTGCTAAAATCCAGATGATAAAGCTTGCTGCATTTTCTTATTTTAGAGGTTCAATTGAGATGGATATATATATATACATATATATATATATGTAAAATTAGGTTATTCTGGCATTGTTTATATTTATGAATCAATGCAGTACTTTACTCTATTCTTCCTAATGTAATCTAAAGTTTATGGAGGATAGTCTAGTGAGATTGCTTGGATTGCTTTTCCTGACTTTTTAAGCATTTTCTATTCTTCAGACATATGATAATACTCCAGATCTTAAAATTATTCTATTCAAACTTCTTTTGGTTTCAAATGTCACTTGTGTCAGAATAGTCAGTACGATATCATTCACTTTTCTGGAGAAAACTGAATTTAGTGCATTGCACTTCTTTAGTTTTATTTCTGTGTTAGCACTGGTAATTCTCATTTCTATACATTTATTCCTCTTAACTTTGTTGCCTTTGTTTCCATATCTAACATCAACTCCTTGGTGAGAACTGGGACACATTTCAGATACTGGGACACATTTCAGATAGGAATACAGGGGCACTGATTTCCAGATTACACAGCATATAGCAGATGCAAGACACCCAAGTCATAAGAAAAAGGAAATTGCCTAAGTGAGAAGTGGAGAATCCTGAAGCACGTAGGCCACTGACCTGAGGGAGACCATGCCAGAAGGAAGAAAGCAGCAGGAAAGAATGAGTGAAGAAACACATATATAGGAAAGATGAAAATGTTTTGGCTGGTATGAAGACCAATACAGACATCTGTTTGGCTTGCACAAGAAGGAAAGATTTTCACACATTAAGAATAATCTTGCAAAGTCCTGTTTCTAGATTTGACCTTGGGTACGGCAAATAGTCTTATAGTAATGAGCACTCACTTTAGATGAGACATTTTAAAAGCAAGGAGCTGAAATAGGATCAAACAAATTACTCTGAAAGATAATGTCCTTGTTAAAATCTATCAAAAATAACACATGTAAATTACCTTCAGATTTTACTTTCTTTAATTGTGAACAATGTTTGACATGTTGCATCCCCTGAACAATACCTTGAGAATTTATTTGTGTCTTAAATATTTACCCTGAGGTGTTTTTATTTCAGAAATTGAATGGTTATCATACACTGCAGGTGTTTTGTTTTCTTGCTTTTTTTTTCCTAGCCTGGTAATAATATTGTGCTTCAAGCATTAGCAAGGATATTTTGTACAGTATGTGCTTCCTTGTAGTTTACCAGTTATATGACTTTTGGTCTAATTATCAAATAACAGCCATTCAGCTTTTTGTAGATTTTCAGAGAGGATGTCTGTACCTGGGCTAGTTCCCTACAGGGAATGCAAATTGCGTTCTTGAGCTGCATTTTTCTGACACGTAGCAGGTACCTTGTTCATGATAAAACAGATTTTTTTAAAAAAATATACCTTCCTATTCCCTATACAGCCAACAGGAGTAACTTGGTCCAATATTTTCACCACCCCTGTTTAAGTATATATGTGCCAGGTTTTCATGTGAACTAGCTATCTGATCTTTCGTTAGGAAAATTGGATATTTATTTAAGAATACAGTCTCAATTGTGTTGAGATTAAAAAAATCTAGGTGTTCTCTTTAAAATGAACCAAATAGCTTCTACTTTTGCTCATACTTTAGGCTGCATTGCATAGGTATTTATAATCTGCAGAAGAAACTAGCCCTAAATTTTTGTTGGTCATCTATATCCAATGAGGCATCTTCATGCAAAATTGCATCATTTTTTTTGTTTAATATAATAATATTGTTCAGTCATTTTCATGTCAACTCGTTGCAGAAAGAACAAGATGGAAGAAAAAAAATGAAACATTATCATCAGATTAATGTGTGTGGAGTGCCCATGACAAACTCCTAGTGTCAGTGTCAAGCTCAAATTACAAGGTTTGGTATTTATTTTTATGTCCTGAATAAACAAATATGAACTGTACACCTGCTTTGACAGAACTAAAGCCTACAGAATCATGGAAACACAGAATGGTTGATGTTGGAAGGGACCTCTGGAGGTCATCTGGTCCAGCTGCAGTTCATGAATAAATAATAGAAAAGGAAGACGTTTTATTAAACTAAATAGCTTTGTTTTTTCTTAAAAGACATGAAAAATGGGACCTCCTACTTGAAGCATTATCTCTTGCCCAGCTTCTCCCTCAGCACTGAAGCAGGATATCATTTTAGCAAGAGCTAAAAATCAGCTGTTAATTTTTGTGGCAGTAGGAAAATGTGCTCTGGCAGCAGAAACCTGGAAGTTTGATAGGATTCTGGGTTGCAGATGTGATCTCCAACTGCTCAGACTTCTAGAGTAGACAATCTTCATCTTTATTTTAGTACTTTTCCTTCCACACTGCTATGGCCAGGCTCCGGGCACTGAGCACAAAAAGTCACACATGAAAATCCAGGCTCAGATTCTGGAATTACTTTCTATTGTTTTAGGTTTCTTCAGTTTAAATATGTTAAGTTCTTTCAATATTATTTTTAGAGCATAATCCCCTCATGCATTTGGCTCTCATGTTATTGGTAATAAAAAATAACTCAACAGCAGTTGAATTTTATGTCTGATTGTCAGAAGGATTTACTCATTTGAGATTTATTAATTTGGAAAGATTTATTCAAGAGCTCTCTTTCCACCTAGCATTCTACTCTCCTCAGCATGGATTTCCCATCTAAATTCCTATTTTAGTACATTTTAGCCTCATGTAACCCAGTAGTTCTCAATTTTTAATTTCGTCTGGGCTCCAGAAAAAGATACTTTCAAGCACTGGGTGCTTGGAAGTGGATCAGACTATAGCATGAAGTTATATGCAGGGTTTGTAAAGACAAACATAAGATTAAGATCCGAAGTACAAGTAAATAATACTGAAACCTTGTAGAAGTAACAGCCAAAGCCACATCATAAGACTATAACTTGAAGCCCCCTGACTTGAAGATGTTTTGGGTTGTGAGGTGTGGGGGTGGTGGTTGCTTTGTTTTGTTTTCCAGAAGAGGAAGCATTCCACTAGGACAAAGTTGTAACAGTCAAGCACAAATTCCCATCAAAGGCTATGGAACTGTAACCTATAGAGTGATTAAATAATAGTTGCATCTATCCCTATTTGGATCAGAAATTTTGAGTTGTAAATTAACATGAAAATACATAGATGTTACACTATATGCTGTATGAGAGAAACAGAGGGTCTTGGAAGATAAGATTAATAAAATATGTATCTAAAATAAAAAGTATATTATTCATTTAAAGAAATAATTTATTTTCTATTCTTTGGATCTAAGTATATTTATTAATTATTATGAGATGAGAGTATTTTGGAAATAATCATGGAACTTAACATGTTGGCATTGACAATAATTTGTTATAGAAAAATAAAATAACTACAAAGCCTCTAGGATCATGACATATAATTTTATCAGTTCCATGGGAATTAAGGAAAAAGAAGAAAACAATGAAGTATACGCTTTGGTACTTTCTGGTGTCAGAAGAGTCATTCTAAAATATAAGTAAAATACACTTTGTATAAGTATGAGGACTTCCAACAAAATAGCCTCTTTACATTCCTAGCATGAAGACAGCTCCTGAATATTCCTGTTTAGTGGTCTTTTAGGCCACAGCAGAATATATACATTTGGGTTTTTTTCAGAAGTAGTAAGTTGTCAAAAGAACATGTATGAAGAACAGCTAAGAGTGCACAGTACCCAAATGACAGGCAGACAACTCTAAAACCTTTCAGACATTTGCAGAACATTTTATTTGGAAAAACAATAACACTTTACAGGCCTGTATAAAAATGTAAATAATATACAGATGAGGAAGCTTATAACAGCTCAAGTTCTGCAAGTCTCACATGGGCTGTCAGGATGTTTCCCTATCAGGAAAGCTATTGTTCCCCTCTGCTTTGCGTTTGGCTAATAGAAGTTTTTCCCTGATAGGAAAAGAAAATTGTCTTCAATTTATTTTAGTAAATACAATTCCCTTGACCTCTAGTGTTTCAGGAGGGAGCAATTGTATCGATTTCAGAAACTGAATTAATGACAACAATTTATATGCATAACTATCCTTTAGTGCATTTCAGCACAACATTGCCATTTTTGTTCGATGTGTTTGCAGTGTCCCCTGTCCTTTGTGTTAAGTTTCGGCACAGAACGTATGCAGCAAGGAATTGGCTGAAAAAATATTTCATGTTACTTGGATAATACTTGCTATTAAGCAGTTGGTTTATTTGGGAGCTCATTCTCAGGATGTTGATTAGAAAATGTAAACGTGTTGCTTCATCTAGAAATATATACCAAGTATATATTCATATATAGATATAGATATTCTATAGATGTATTTATTATATATTATATATATAGATAAAATATTTTTATATTTCTTTATGTAAACCAAATGCATATATATACTTACCAATATATACCAAGTTAACATCTTTCTGCATTTACAAGCATGTTTTTATGATAAAAGATAGATGATAGGGATTGACAGCATGTGTTTCTTTCCACAGTAGAATGTATCTATATATTTATAAGACTAAAAGAATATGAAGGAAATATTAACATACCATACCCTGAGGATAATATGGAGAAAAACACAAGCTTTCACATTCTTTAGGTCATTCCATGTTTAAAGCTGAAATAAAAAACTATTTCATTTTATCTGACACAAACAGTTGCTTTAATATTCAAATAACTGAGATTTTGGATTCCTTCTTTTCTTGCTTGTCTCTGACCAGAACAATCATAAACATTTTCTGTAATGAACAGTTAGAAGTCAGCATAAATTACAATATATGGTAGTATGAGTTGGTATTTTAAGCTTGCAATAGACACAAAAAGTTCATTAATGATCATATCTTTTGTTAACGAGACAGGATCCTCCTCAGAATTTCAGTCCTTCTCATTCTCTCCTTTTGCTGGTTCATTGTGTACAAACTTGAATATTTTAATGCTTTTCACTTGGTTTTATAAACCTAATCATCTCATATGTTTGAAAGTCTATGCCCATCAAAATCTCATCTGTATTCCTACTCTTTTCAAAACCTGAGGCCTTCTTATCCGTGCAGGTTTATTTTCCAAAAAGTTTGCAATATAATAGAGGAAACTTCTTCCCACAGAGATTTCTAGCATCCTTTCTGAGCTCCTTATTCTGTGCCTTTTGACTTAGATGCTCAGTTGTTCAGATATTTAAATCCCTGTAGAAGAGGTTATTTGCACCAGTGATTACTTTTCAAAAGAGATTCAATATTTGTCCCTAAAATCATGTTACAACTTAGACCTTTTTGGAGGGAAAGGAGTAAAAAAATCTCACAGCATTTGGCCACTGCCCAGAGGAAAATCATTAAAGACTTCAGCATTGAGCTAAGATCAAATTCTATGCAATGGTCATGAATAGACAGTCTTTCATACAAAGGCAGCTTTGGAAGAAGCATGAATACTTCGAAATGCTGCCACAATATTTACATATTTCAGCCTGGCACTGAATTCCACGGAATAAGGATTATATTTCATTAGGTACCATATCCAGATTAATTCTTCCTAGTTCTACATTTATGACTAAGGTGACTGAGGAGATAAGTTACCTGAATTATTGTTACTGAGAGACAGGCACTCTTTATTAAAATAAACACCTTCCCAAAGGATTCAGAAGTACAAGGAATGTACAGATATGCATAGATTGTTTCCAAATTGTGCCTCAAGAAGAAATGAGTCAGTATGCTAGGGATCATCATGCACAAACCCTCTCGGTATTTTTAACATAACCTCCAAAAATTACTTTTGTGCTAAAGAAAGTCAATTTAAAGCAATGTGCAAATGTCAGCTATGATACTATGAAGAAACCAAGTGAAACAAGTATTAGACTGGTGTATAAAAATACAAGATATTCCTGCTCTAAAATGAAGTATTTAAATAGATATTTAATCAGGGCAGTTAACCAGTAATGACACCAATTAATCAAGAAGTGGAAGCACATTCACCTTGTAACCCCTCCCCCACACCAAACCCATTACATTTTGAAAGAGATTGATTGTGTTTATTTAACAAGTCAACAATGTAATTTAATTATTATAAGACAATGTCAAACAGTCTGTAAATTCTGTGAGCACCAGAATCATGGCCCTGTCTCAGACAAAAGTCTTGTACAGTTTGTAGACATTTTACTGTATAAGGAGTGCAGGATTGGGTACTACATGAAAAACAGGAGCTACATATTAGGGTGGAAAGAGAAGGAAAACCAACAATTTTTTCCCCTCAAAGAAAATAGATAAGTTCTGGTCTTAAACTGTCTTTTTCAAGTATTACTAAAAACAGATCACACAAAACTTAAACTTCTGTACTTGTCAAGATAGTTCTCATCCTGAGACTCATTTTTATACAGATAATCAAAAGTCCTTTTACAATAAGACAAGAGCAACTTTTCTGAGCCAAATATGTTATGAGATGGAGAAAGCTGGAATTTAAAAAAAAAACAACACAGAAGTTTACTAATGAGTCAGTTAAGAAAATAGACATACCTATAAAAAATACAATAGCACCAAGTGCCTCTGACAGAAAATATGAAGCTATGTTAGTGGTAGGCATAATTTTTAAATTTCAGTTTACTGCTCCAGATGGCTGACATTATTTAATAATCCTTTTTTTTCTCTATACAAGTTAATTAAATCAGGAATACATATTTATTTGCACATATCTTTCTTTTTTAGAAAAACTCTGTGATGACTGCTTAGCTCCTTCCTCAGTGTTTCAATTTTTTTTATAGCCACTTATAATCACAGTGTAGTCCTGTGACACCAGCAAGAACAAGCAGCACCAAGCCTCATGCAGGATTCTGATAGATAGAAGCAGACAAAAAAGAGAAAACACAGTCAGATAACATGAACTTGACATACTGGTGTAAGAAATAGAAAATCTGGGGACCAAAGAAGGACTGAATTATCTTTTTCTCTCTTTAGCAACTTTCTGTAATGTTTTATAGCTTGTAGTATTGTAGTCACAGAGATACCTGATTAGCAATGCTTTTAGAAAGAGGAAGCAGGTAAACAACTGATATTTAGAGCAGAAGTGAAGATCTGCATGCTTCATGACAGAATTATTGGTTTGAACCTAAACTGTATTTAGCACCTCAAAAAATCCCGGTAATTTCATCATTGGTCTATATTGCTAAGCAATTAATGAAGAAGAAAGCCAAAGGGCTAATTGTGACCTAGGATGCATCACATACGGCGTCACCAACCAGTTGAGGGAGGTGATTGTGCCCCTCTGCCCTGTACTAGTGTGGTTTCACCTCAAGTACTGTGTGCAGTTCTGTGTGCCACAACTTAAGAAGGACAGCAAAGTGTTTCCAGAGGAGGGCAAATGAGATGGTGAAAGGCCTCTAGGGCGAAAATTATAAGTATCAGCTGGTTTGTTCATCTTGGAGAAGAGTCTGAACGGTGACCTTATTGCAGCCTACAACTTGCTCTAGGGGGGCAGCAGAGCAGGAGGTTCTGATCTCCTCTCTGGTGATCAGTGATAGGACACACAGAAATGAAATGAAGCTACATCAGGGAAAGTTCAAATTGGACATTAGGAAAAGGTTCTTCACTGAGAGGGTGATTGGTCTCTGGAACAGGCTTCTCAGGGAAGTGGTCCTGGGACCAAATATGTCAAGCGTTCAAAGAACACCTGGATGGTGCTCTTAGTGATATGAATTAATTTTAGGTAGTCCTGCCAGGAGCAAGGAGTTGGACACAATGATCTTCATGGGTCCCTTCCACGTTGAGATGTTCTATGACTCTATGACTTGACTTTGAGCAATTTTCTATTCTAATTTTCCCGGGGAACAAAAGGTACTGCCTATTCTACTTAGCTGAACAGGTGCTACTGCACACCAGAAAATGAATTGATGATTGCTGAGGATGCAGAATGAACCTTTTGAATAGACATAGACATAGAATTGACATAGAGTAAGCTCTAAAAACTGCCTCAGAAAAAAATGCAGGAAAGACACTGAGCAGGCTGAATGGCTCTTTCAACCCTTAAAACAACTGGACTGATGCTAAATTTAAGATCATTTGAAGTGTAATAGCTCTTGGCAAGTAGTTTGACATATTCTTCAGCAATTACAGTAATTTAATTGTAGTTATCTTATAGTATTAAAGTGTACTAGGCAATTTCCTGTAATAAGCTTGATTAAGATACCTCTCATACGTCTACCGTCAGAGTTTTAAGTCTGCTTTAGAAGATTAATCATGCCCCACAGAACCTGTTTCTTTTCATTGCCTGTAAAGAGTGTCCAGATGATTAGCTCATAGATAAAAGACTACTTTGGAGAGAGATACACTTGGTCAGTTGAAGATTATCCTTCACGTCTACAATATGTGTTTGTACAAGAATGATTCTCAGACTTTGAACAGATACTTTGCCTTTTTTCCATATAAGATAAACCAGTGTTACCCTGCAATATGATTTTCTGAAATAGGAACTTGTCTATTTACAAACATACCCAGAAGAGTCACCTAAAAGTCCCAGAATCATAAGGTATAAAAGTAGTTTCAAGCCACAAAGGAAGAAGAACAAAGTTGGGGTGTGAGTCACACTTCAAGGGAAGGCAACTCCACCACTTTCCTGGCATGTCTCTTCCAACGGTTTACAACACTTTCTGTAAAGAAATTTTTCTAATATCTAATCTAAACCTCCCCTGGTGAACCTGAGGCTGTTTTCTCTCACCCTTTCACTTGTTACTTGGGAAAAGAGATTGATATCCACCTCACTACAACCTCTTTTCAGGGGAGAAGTAAAATCTTCCCTCAGCCTTCTTTCCGCTAGGCTAAAAATTGCTGGCTCCTTCAAGTCATAAGACTTGTGCTGCAGCCCTTTCACAAGATTTGTTGCCCTTCCCTGGATTCTCTCCAGCACCTCCAAGTCTTTCTTCTAATGAGGGGTGCAAAACTGAACACAGTATCTGAGATGTGAAAAGTCAGTTTCTAATTACTTTAATTATCAGCTGAACCACAGCAAAATTCCAGTCTTGACAATACCAAGGATAATATTTCTCTTTATGAAAGCATCTATGTAGAAAGCACAATAAATACAAGTTTTTATGTTCTTCTTACAAATTCCTCTCTCTGCCTATCAAAGACAGTTATCAGCTAGAGTCTCTATAGTACGCAGAATCTCTTTGTTGAGATCATCCTTGAATTTTGTGTTGATGCTTTTTTTTTAGCTCTCTGAGTTGCAAATCATTAGAGAATCTTATTTAAAAACATCCAGACTGTTGTTAAGGTCGTACAATTTTAAGGTGCTCCTTTTACATTGATTTGGACTGAATGAAAAAGATGTGTATTGGACTCTTGAAAAACATTTCCTGTATTAAACCAGCCATGAGTACAGGAAGCAGATTTTTCTTAAGATTCTCTCAGGTTTTAATATCCCTGAGACTGAGGTGAAACTTGACCTTGTCAAAGGTCAGTTTCCTGTCCATCAACTATGAAGTTACATGGATATTCCTGAAATTGTATTTCTTATGTTTCTCACATTGTTATCCATTTTATCAGTTTTCTAACTGTCGTGGTTTTGTTTCACATTCTCTTTCCGGATAGTTCTTTGACAAAAGTGTTGATATCCTTAATATATGGAATGAGGATAAGTGAATGAGGCAAAGGCTGGGTTTGGTCACTATACCATTTGTACTTTACATTCATGATGACAAAAGCTGAATCACTAAAAAGCTAGAAACTGTTGCTATTAGAGATGTGCAGCGTATTAGGAAAAGTGACAGAAAATAATTGATAGGTATTTACAAGCAGCAATTCAAGAACTGATATGGTTCATAAATACCCATGACAAATGGCATTGATCTACTTAGTAATGCTAGTTGCTTTCTTTGGATATTTAAAAGACATGGCACAATTTTTTCTTGATAGTGGTTCAGACTTCTCTGGAAATAAAATTATGACCTGTTAAGCCCTGAAATCCTTGTGGCTCATCTATTCCAGCATTATTTTGTTCTAGCATGAAACTGACTGAAAATCATGAAAGAAAAAAAGAAACAAAGAAAACATTACAGCAAAACAAGTTGGTTCTTTCTTTTTTCCTTTCAGCAATTAAAAGTGGCCCATCAGCTCTTCTGGTATTGGTGCAAATTTGATATACCAGGGCTTTGACAGCCTATGTGTCATTTGTGCAAATTTTAAGAGCTAGACTGACACCTCTTTAGAGTTTGCTACAAAATTAAGGAAAGTGATATTTTACAAATTAAGTACTTTATTATCTAAAATTATTTTATTTCTTGGATAGCTATATTAACAAGATTTATATCTATTGCTTTTTTAAATGGATTGTTTATTGCATGTTTGCATCATGGATAAAAGCATGGACTACAAAACCACTGTCATAAGATATTCGAAAAAGAAGCACAAAGAAATTAAATTTAAGGCAAAAAAGATGTTTTTCCTCTGGGAAATGCTTTGTTTTACTATAGATCAGCCACATTAGTTCATCACAGAGTATTTACTGATCACATATGCAGAAGACACACCATAGCTTTGATTGTCTGTCTGCCTTTATGAATCTTATACAGACATTTGTAGTGGGAATATGGGCAGAAGTTCTCTAACTACACTCATCCAGTGGATTTACACAAGATCCTTAAGGACATTTTCTGCTTTTTACTCCATTCACTTCATAATTATTCTCAGTATTTTTTTTTCATGTTCATTCCTACTTAGCACTGCTAGTTTCAGAAAGCTGCCTATAAAAATCTTAAGATCTAATTCTTGAGTAATATAACCAGTTATGGAGTACTGTGTGGTCCTTTTGCACCTGTCAGCCATGACAACAGCTTTTATTATTAATAAATGTGCTCACTTCAATACTCATGCTTTTATTGATACCTTTTAATAATATGATGAACAGCATGGGATATATACATCCAGATCCGTAACAACCTCCTCATCTAGATAAACGAATCACTTGTTCCCTATGTTTTGTTGTTCTCAAAACTTCATTCCTAAACTTCTTACAAGTCTTTAGTGGGGATTTTTCAGATTTTTTTTTTAATCCAAGAGCACTCTAGTGAATATTGTGAATCATGGGTTCATTTTAGAAAAGACATTTCACCTCTTTCTCAATGTATCACTTTAGTTTGTCTGCTAGTTAATCCACTCTTCTAAACAGTCTCTACATCTTTCTTAACAAACTCATCAGGCTTTTTTTTTCTCAGGATTTCTTTTGTATATCCCTTTAAAAATTGGCATTTGCCACTTTTGTGACAGTACCTTGGCAACTGCCAGGATAGTTTCAAGCAAAAGTGCACATGTCTATTTTTTCCATTAAATGCTTAAAAATGTTAGGTGATTATCATGTGGTCCTGGTAATTTGCTGCAGTTCTTTTGTCAATCTGTTACACAGTGTCTTCTAGTGACATTTTCCAAGTTGAAACAAAATCTCTGCTGCTTTTCACATCTAATTTGGGCCCCCCTCCAAGCTTCTCTATGGAGATCAAGGAATAAAAAAAAAACCCAACATTTTTTTAATGCTGTGGCCGTGAATTGTTTCAGTGGTCCCTCATACTTGTATATTGATCTTAAAAAAAAAAAAAAAAAAAAAAAAATGTTTTAAAAATG
>VZTJ01004196.1:549876-583806 GCA_013397795.1 Orthonyx spaldingii
AAGGAAGGAAGGAAGGAAGGAAGGAAGGAAGGAAGGAAGGAAGGAAGGAAGGAAGGAAGGAAGGAAGGAAAATATGCAGTCTATATGTTTTTTATGGGTGCTTTCACCAGAGAAATTTAAAAATAAACTGAAAAATATAGGAAAAATTAATGCTAAGCTGTCTTCATGGTGATTTTTCCTGGTTAATTTAACATATCCATATAGGTAAAGGCAACATTACAATACCTAAAAAAATGAGTAAATTAACCAAGTAATCTCTTGAAGAGAGAAAGAGAAGAAAGTCACATCTGCCATAGAGATCATCAGTTTCTGATGAATACATAAAAGGAAAATAATCAATATAACATTTTAAAATATAAATTGGTTCTTTTAATTTCAGGTCATTGTCAGAGTGTGGCTATGGTGGTTAGAATTACATAAATGCTCCCATTGCAAACAGGAGTGAGATAACTGGGAAGACTAAGAATTAGATTCTCTGGAGAGAAATGTATTATCAGAAAACTTCAGACCCTTCTGTGCCTTTCTTTGTACTTTAAGAACTTGGAGTTCTATGCCAGAGATAAGATTATGGCTAGATTGACAAATGGTACCCAAGTATTCTGTTCTCCTGACAAAAAAATTATTGCAATAAAAAAAACCCACAATCTTTTTTTTATTCCTTTTGACTCTAATGCCTTGAGTACTATATCAAAAAAAACCCTATTAAAAAGACCTGTTATAAAAAACATAATGAGAATGAAAATGTTAAGGAAACAACCAATTTTTCTAGCAATCTCTATATCCTTGTCTCATGGTGCTTTTTTTTTTGACTCTGGACATGGGATTTTTACCACATTACTCCAAGTTATCTTGCTTTTTTGTCTGGACAAAGATGAGTGACAAGAGCTTTCTGGGCAAATCTATGCTGCTCCATGTCAAAGGGGGATGAGAGGAAAAAAATCAACACACACTTTCCAAAGTTATTAATCAACACTTTGTTTGAGACATTCTAGGGGATTTAAAAAACTGAGCAAGAATAGTGGAGGCCAAAGTGGGAAGGGAAAGTCATTATTTATGTAACTGAGTGATAGGTGAACACATTTATAGCTTTCTTTCATCTTCAGAAAACATTGTATGTTACTTGTCTTTGATAGGACTTGCCTTAAATAAACTTAGCTGTCAAAAAAGTAAGTCATTATGCTAGCATTTTTCTTAGGTTCCTTGTAGATTCAGTGGGAAGAGTAGATGTTTCCAACTGAAGGAGACTATTCTTAACTCAGCAGGATCCCAGTATAAATCATTCTGTCTGTAGTATATGCTTCCCTATATATTTCACACAATTAAATGCTCTCAGAGCATAGCTCACATTTCTGTCCCTTCCATGTGTCATTTACATTTGATTCCTTGATAAGCACTCCCTCAAAATCCAGGAATTATTTTGCAATAATGATTCTTTATTCTTTGTTTTTAAATGTCATGATTTTGCACCTTAGTTTCCCGGAGTGGGGTTCCAGTTCACCATCTATCTCACATCTTAATTTTGTGACCAAGATCTCTAATGTGTGTCTATAGCAAATGTGATGAATGATCACTTGGCAAAACTATATGGGTCAGTGAACTTGACTTTTTTTCAAAGGGTCATTTTTAAATATGATAAACATATATATTCAATATAACAGCATAACTAGGTTTAATTGTGTATTTTAAAGATGTATTTATATGTTTCAAATTTCTCACCACTACATAGAGAACTGTGGAGATATAAATATTCTTATATCAAGTTAAAAGTATAAAAATCCTGCAATTCACAGGACAACTTGTCCCAAAAACAATGTGCACAAAAAATATACTCAAAGGTATACAAATGGAGCAATGAAGAGACCATGGCCATAACTAAAGCTTTTTATTTTTTTACATGCCTCCAGAAAATAACACTTGACTATAAATTTTTAGAAGTGGGTATAAAATTGTTGTGACAAGCTAAGAAATTCAAAATCCAGAGGAATCAGACAGTATTGCTATAAGAATCTGTGATACAATAGAAATTGCAACTAAATATTGCATTTTTAAAAATGTTTCTTTTTCTTAGAAAGGACTTTGTAGTCAGATCTTAAGAGAAAGATGACTTCATCTTTTCACCTGATGAAGTTGGAAAATTTATATGTTTTAATCATTGCTAGAACTCTAAAGACAACATTTATTGATAGGTATGAATTTTTTTTAACATTCATATCTTTTTGCAGAATGTAGCCTGCAAAAAGTTCATTTTGAAATCCACCTGACACGTGGTGGCCAAGTAATCTTTCCATCTGCAGGTAACAACAAGATTGCAAACAGATTTTAGATATAATGACCTTTATCTGGGCTTATTTTGCCTTCACTGAAATTAATCCCAAATGTATTTAGCTGCTGAATTGTTAACCTACTTTAAATTTATCATTGGGCTTTTTAAATGTTATAAAAGGACAGAGTTATACCTTTAGAATGTGATTCATCCAATCTGAAGATAAATATCTAAAATAATTGGGAGGAATAACCATTGTCTAAAAGGGTCTACTTATTCCCTGTGAGTGTCAAGCAAGCCTATACGACTGTGAAAGGAACGAGGCCATCAAAGCAATTCTACTGATTGACATCCAAGTGTAAGAGTACAACACAAGGAAGAATACACTGAAATAACTGAGCAGCACAGGATGGCATTTATGTCCAAATATAACTATCTGTTCTAAACTGAACACCTAGGTTTGTTCTGCACACAAAGCCACTGAGAGTTTCCATAGCTCACTTCTAAGGTGGTGTTTCATTATGTGAAAATGTTTCATGATGTGAAAGTGCTAAAACCAATTACTGTCTCCAAGTAATTTTGAAATATGGATATACAAACTCCTACTGCTATGGACTTAACACCTAGGGAATTGCTTTGTCTTTCAGATTGCCCAGCTGATATTTAACTGCGACCAGTGACAGGACTGGAGAAAACAGCATGAAGCTGAGTCAAGGAAGGTTTAAGTTAAGTATCAGGAAAAGGTTCCTCACCCAGAGAGTGGTTGAGCACTGGAACAGGTTCCCCAGGGAAGTGGTCATGGCATCAGCCTGACACAGTTCAGGAAGTGTTTGGACAATGCTCTCAGACACATGGTGTGACTCTTGGCGATGCTCTGTGCCAGGCCAGGAGCTGGACTCAGTGGTCCTTGTGGTTCCCTTCCAACTCAGGTTATTCTATGTTTCCACAATTCGAAGTACCAACAGTAAAATGTTCTTGGCATAGATTGGTTTTCTTCATCCCAAAGTCAGTAACTATCTGTGCTTTTCTCTTTTGTCTTTGAGGAAAAGTAAGCAGCATCAGTGGTGCATACTCCAACGAATTTGCATCAATTAATGCCCACATAGATATTACCTTTCAGTTACTTAAGGAACATTAAATCAGTTCCCCTTTATTACAATTTTAAATAGAACATTGAAAAACAAACCAGTAATGACAATTTTTAGAGTTAAATAGGCCTAGGTCAAGGTCTAGGTGCAGGTGTTAGGCAGAGGTGTAGCAAAGTAAGGTTTTTCATTTTATGGCCCATATTTAAGTACTTTTACACACACACATATATGCACTCAGTGTTCAAGTCCCAGTTTAGTAGTATCTTGAACTGGAACCTGAACATTAAGAGGTGCTCCATGTGAATACCCTGTGTACTAGATAATTTAAGACTGTGATTGTCACTAAAGCACCTTACATCACCACTCAGTCTCCAAAAAAATTTAACTAATTTTCTTTTCATTCTTCAGAGGACAACTTAGAAAACCAAAACCAAAACAAACCAAAAAACCCCAACCTAACAAAAAAACCACCCCAAAATTAAAAATGTCCAATAAGTTAACATAACCAAGACTGATTCCTTATTTAAATCACATTAGCTAATCTCATTTCTTCAAATAAGCAGCTGAGTGTAATGCAAGAAGAAATTCCAAAATTGTACAGTTTATACTAAGTGAGTTTTTTATTCATGGAAATTAGTTCTAGTTAATGAAAGATTTATTAACTCTTTATAATTCTAGTCAGTAGAACAAAACATCAAGAGTAAACAGTGCAGCAATTAAATATTAGTCTACTTAGGGCTTATGTATGAAAACTATTGTTGAAGGAAAATTTGAGATCTAAGAGAAAGAAATAACTGCAATGAGTATGTGCAGCGCTTGAGCAGTTACAACATTAATTGTTTATAACTAAAGCAGCCGTGTTGTGTCAATAACAAATAAACATCAACAGCACTTCTGAGGAAATGCCTGTAAATTGAGGTTTATGGATTAATGTGTATCCATGGTGCTTCACTGTCAGGAAAGTGCCTGGCTTATCACACAGCAGATCTACCAGAGAAACAATAGAGAACACGGCCAAACACATGAAAAAGACTTCTATTTGAAAACAGAAAAAAAAAAAAGAAACAAACAAAAAAGCCTTTTGCAGTTTAGTTTGAGAAGGTATGTCTTACACAAATCTCACAGCAGCAGTAAAACAGAATGTACTCATTTTCCCATGACAGAGAGTCTCGTGATCTTTTGAATGCATCACCAATTATCAATTTCCTACCTCTTATGGCTCCTGGATGAAGAGGCAGACACATTGATCAAAATGTTACTAAAGCATCAATTGGCAAGAGATGTCTGGATGCTATTTCAACACTTTGCCCTTTTCATCAGATTCAAGGGGAGGTGGGAAAAGAAAGAAGTTTCCAACCAGACCATAATTTTTCTGAAATAAACAAATATATTATTATTCACTCCTTCTTATATAAGCCAAAAAGTAGAGTTTACAAAAATAAAATCTGTTAATTACTTGTGATGTAAAATCCTACAGAAGACATATGAGAGAAAAAAAATTTAAAGTGTTTTGTATGAATTTGTAGTTCTAAAAGGTACGAACTGCAAGATAATTTCAAAGAAATGAGTTACAAATGATTAAACAGTGGGAAAAATGTAATGTGACTTTTTCCATTGCTTTGACTTCAGTGTTAGAAGCCAAGTAGAACATATGCACAGCCTTCTGATAATGTCAGACTCTGCAGCCTTACAGGGTCCAAGTGGAGTCCTCTCATTGCTAGCAGCCCTCAAGGCAACTAGAGCTGGCTATTGTCCAAGCTGTTTTAGCTTTAGCTTAGCTTTGTACGTACATGTGGTACAATGCTTTTTTGTTAGAGTAATTTTAGTGTATTTCTGTAACACACGACTTGTTAAAAAACAGTGTTTATTCTTTGTAGTTATAAAACCATGAACTGCTAGAGTAGTATGTCAACAACCCCCAGTTACAGCTGGGCATGTCTGAGTTATGCGATCCTACCTCCCATGACACTTATTCACTTCTTGCATTGCATCTTGTTGGAGGACAGAGAATAAGGTCAAATTCCTGGCCTGCTTTGATAGGGAACTTTTGAATAGATTGGAGGGACTTTCAGTATCCACTGAGAACAAAGTAGTACCTACACCCAGTTGTTTGTTAAGACAACACAAATGCAACAACCACTACACTGAGAAAAAAAAAAAACAACAAAGGCCTAAAAATACAGGCATGAGAGAATTCATTCCTTGGTTTAGAAAAACTGCACTTAACAGCAATAAGTTACAACAAATATATAACTTTCAGGTAATAAAGCACATCCTTGGTATGCCTTTTCTCATTCACCAATATATTTTTTAAAACTACTGCAGATCACAGATTACCAAAGGAGAGAATTTTGAAGTTGTTTCTGGTTTTGAAAATACATATGTAAAATATACATGGAATCAAAATGCAGTTGTTATAAAATAATAGTGCTATTCTCTGGGGTTCCAGTATTTTCCCAAGAGATAAGGAAATATTTTTGTGCATCTTGATTTTACTACCTCACCTGCTTCTTCTTAATTTCATTCTATTTCTTTTCTCTTTTTTATTATGTATCAGAAAAAAGGTAATCCCCTTTGTATTATGTGTCCAGAACATTAACAGATGCATTCAGAATTCTTTTAACAGCACCTTAAGGATTAGAAAGTGTTTTATTTCTGCTATTTTAAAAACAATTCTTTCAATATCTGGCAGGTATTCTGCTGATCAGACTCAAACAAGATGAATAAAAATATTCCCTCTGTTCCAATGACTTACAAGTTTTATCTCCTAACTCAATAAACTCAGAATATATCCTCTATGTTACTGATCAGTAAGCTGTATGCTATGAACCATTTTCTCCCAGTTAATTTTATATTATCCAGTTTAGAGACACAAAAAGTTCCATTTTACCAACCTAGTGATTTTTCTTTAACTTAAACAGTGTACTTGAGAAGTATAATGCTGAAAAATTTGAAGACCTGCTTTTGAAGACCAACAGCAACCTACAAGAGTTATAAGTAAAATGGGAGAGAGGGCTGACATACTAAAAATGCTTTTATATCTATCTATCTATCTATCTATCTATCTATCTATCTATCTATCTATCTATCTATCTATCTTCCTATCTACATATATATATATATCCATATTTGTGTATATCCATATCTATATCAAGAGAGATAACTGTACAGTGGGTCCTAAACCTAATCACAGAACACTAATTTCAAATTTAACCCTGCTTAAAGACCTGCTAAGAAAGTGATATTTCATAATAATTCAATATGCTAAATCAGTTCACAAACGGATGGATTTTTGCCTTTGGGACATTTCTTAAATGGAATTTTGTTCACTAGACATCTGCATTAGGGCAACTAACTTATTCAGTGTTACCTATGAAATACTTTCTACTACTCCTGAGAATAGTAGCACCTCAAGAAAAATCTGACAGTTATATAAGTGCCTGAAAATCTGGATGTCTCTCCTTCAGCTTCCAGCTATGTCAGGTCTCAAAGGGTGAAGTTTGATAAACTCACTACTTTTCTATTTCAGAGAAATTATGACAGTAATAATTATAGGTTGGTAAGGCCCACCTTAATCCCTGGAGAGGTGATCAAACAACTAATCCTGGAAACTAATCTGATACCCTTCTATGGTGAAGTTATTGGCAGTTAAATGGGCACAAACTAAAACACAGGATGCTCCCTCTGAACATCAGCAAACACTTTTTCACTGTGAAGGTGATCAATCACCAGCATGGGTTGCCCAGGGAGGTTGTGGAGTCTGCATCCCTCAAGATATTCAAAAGTGTTTGCACATGGTCCTGGACAGCTGACTTTAGGTGGCTCTGCTTCAGCAAGGGGGTTGGTCCGACTGACCTCCATAGGTCCCTTCCAACTTCAGCCATTCTGTGACAAAGCAGTCTAGTCTAGCAGTGGAAAAAAAATTCTGCTTATATGAATTCATTTCTCTCTACTCAGCTGACTCCTTGTTACACCCTGTCCTATCTATCGAGTCAAATCTATTGAGATTCCTGTAAAGATGAATGTGTCTTGAAAACATAATGTTTATATCACAAAACGCATTTGTAAGTCTTCCTTTCATTCAGATCTGTTCAATTTTAAAAGTAGATTTTGTCAGAAATTGGACAGTCTTTCTACCCTTCCCAGTTAAGGGTTAGCAGAAGAGTTCTGACATCTAGCATATCTGGCTAGTTTTTCCTTCTCACTCTTTCACTATGAGATGAAGGGTGAGATGATACTCTAGATACCTGAAGGAGAGATTCCTATTAGCTTTGGGGTTTTTTCAAAGCCCTTTTACTTGACTTCAAGTCAGGATGAAATTGAACTGAAGAAGGCACTCCAGGACTGCATCTAGTGCACTCCAACAGCTAATCACTTAATACTACTACTACTACTACTACTACTAATAATAATAATAATAATAATAATAAAAATAGTATAACTAGACTGGAGCTCAACTTCATTTAAAACACTAAAATATTTACAGTGCTGGTCCTGGAAAACAAAAGCGTTTTTCTCTACTAATCTCACCAAGCCATACTTGCTCCACTACAGAGCAGTACTTCAAAAGGGTCAAAAGAGTGGTTGCTGTCGGGCACGGAAGAAAGGTTAGATGGCTCATGACTCTCAATCATCTGTGAATAAAAGAGCAGACTATTCACTCATTTTGTAAGAGCTCCTAAAGAAACAAGTGGTATACTACAGTTCTAGAAATAAAAATCAAAGTACATTTTCCTTTTACACGAATTTACATACTTAACCACTGCTGACCTGGACTGGATTTCATGAAGAGCCCTACAGATAGTGGCAGCATGTTCTCCCATTACTAGCCTCTTGGATCACTCAAGGAGTCTATTTCTCGTAAACCACAATAATCCAAAAGATCTTCTAATCCAATCTTAGATGTTCTGTAAATAAATAATATTTCTTTTTTCTGTTGGAAACAGATGAGCAGATTATCATGAATCTGCTTATTTTCATATGTGAAATTCTTAACTGTACCTACTACTGGACCGCACACTTGAATTCATCTGTGAAAATATAGTGATGTTATTTACCCAAGAGAACCATTTATTTTAGTTTCCTTAAAATAAACATTACAGGAAGATCCCCGGTGTTTTCTCACTGAGAAACTTACCTCATTTATGATATACGCAGATTCTATATGAAAATGTACTGTATGCAAGATGGATCAAAACTGAAATAATAATGAATTATTTTACACCTGAAGATTCAATGACTGCTCAAATGCGGAAAAATAGTTCCATGATTTGGAAATGAACTGTTTACTTGTATGCTTTATTTAAGCGTGTTCAAATATACTATGTGACCTTAATGCCATCTGTCAATCTATTCTATGACAATCAATGTAGAAATATACTGCTAATTTTCTGGTTTGTTCCAGAAAGATGAGTTTCCTTTGTACTTCAGTCTAGTGTTACTATGAATTCTAATTTACTCTTTCAGTTTAGAACCAAAACTTGAACATTTTTTCAAGCATTTTGTCTCCTCTGATTTCATCCCTTTGATTTTGCACCTGAAACAGGACAACCCTGGTTGGGATGAGAGGCTGGACAGCAGTGCTGTGGAAAGGGATGTGGAGGTCCTGGGCTATGGCAAATTGAATATGAGTCAGCAGTGCCCTGGTAGCCAGGAGGGCCAACCATGTCCTGGGGGGCATCAGGCACAGCATCGCCAGCCGGGCAAGGGAGGAGATTGTTCCTCTCTGCTCTGCACTGGGGCAGCCTCACATCAAGTGCTGGGGGCAGTTTTGAGTGCCACAATATAAAAAAAGAGGTTAATTCATTAGAGAGTGTCCAGAGGAGGGCAATGAGGATGGTGAAGGGTCTGGAGGGGAAGCCGTATGAGGAATGTCTGAAGTTACTTTGTCTGTTCAGCCTGGAGGAGACTGAAGGGAGAACTCATTGTGTTCTTCAGCATCTTCACAAGAGGAAGTAGAGGGGCAGGTACCAATTTCTTCACTCTCTTTGCCAATGGACTCAAGGAAATGGGCATGAAGCTGAGTCAGAGGAGGTTTAGAGGAGGTTTAATTTTGGATACCAGGAAAAGTTTTCATTCAGAGGGTGGTTAGGCACTGGAATGGGCTCCTCAGGAAAGGCATCACAGCAAGAGTCTGTCTGAGTTCAAGAAGCATTTGGATAACACTCTCAGGCACATGGTGTGATTCTCAGGGTTTCTTGCACAGGACCAGGAGTTGGACTCAATGAAATCACTTTGAATCTGCTTTTTTTCTTATTGTTGTTGCATCCCCTTGAAAAAAGACTAGTGGCATCACATCTTTGTATAAAACTAGCAGAAAATGTTCGTCCACATCTGGCTGTGCCGTGTTATCATCTCAGTGATCCTTTTCCCAGTCCTTTGAGTAGCCCTGCAGACCTGAGAAAAATGTAATTTTTTTTCATGGAGCTGAATAGTGCAGGTTACAAAGTGTATTTGTTCTTCTTCGACAGGCACTGAAAAGTAATCCATGTGTGTCAATATTTTATATTATACCAAGTAGTGCCCAAAATGGCTGACTGCAGATAATGGTATGGTTTGATCAATTCCTGTTACCAAAAAATCCCCCAAACTCACCCCCAAGGACCCTGAAAAAAGGCTTTGGACTGGGTTTGGCAGTGGTAGTGTACTTCATGCTGGCAGGAAGGAAGCCCAGTTGGGAAGGATTCCTCAGGTGCTGGCAGAAGTCCTGTTTCCTGTTCCAGAAAGATGTTAACAGGAGCAGTGAGCTGCACTCTTCCAAAGACTGAGTTTTCCTGAGTCTCATGATTGGTCTTAAGAATGTAGGAGTTTCAATGGTTGAACTTGGTAATCTTGGAGGTCTTTTACAACCCTGATGATTCTATGATTTCATGAACTATGAGAACTTAGAAGGACAGAGTGCATTAAGTACTGCCACCCAATGAAATTATTATAATAATTTTATATATGTAATAATAAGGTTAATATTAATATAATTATATTAATAATTATAATGTTAACGTTAATGATAATGTTATTAGCTGACAAATGCAATGTGCATGATGACTGCCTAGACTTGAGCAGGGTTTTCAGTGTTGCTTCTACTGGTGGTGCCTGTAACAGGGACACTAAAGAACCAGGGGAACTGCTAAAGGACCGAAGATGAAGGTGGCAAAGAGACCTGAAATCTCTCACTCTTCCTTATCATATTTAGGATTATTAACAGGGAACTGCTGCAAAGTTTTCCATCATCTTTGTGTCTACATCCAGCCAGTGATGTTCATCAGGTACTTTCACAATAAAAGAAGATAAAGTATTTTTTTCCCTGTACAGTTTCACAATCTCAAAATGAGCATTTTCAATTCATTCAAAATCACCATTTAAAAAAAACAAAATATGCAGTTGGTGGGTCCTTTCTAGCCCAAAAGTTTTAAAAATATTCATTGATGCATAAGTCAAAAACCCCTGAGGTCACCACAATAAAAAAGAATGGCAGAGAAAAGAGAATTCTTCAGAGCAATACTTTCCTCATGTTTACATGTTTCCATAGGCATTTTATTTTGGCTGTTAGGACAAGCTGTAGAAGTGAAGTAAGAAGTGTAACTTTGCAAGCTATCTCTAATTGTAAAGCTTAGAAAATTACTTATTGCCTGTCTCTTTGCATAGAAGCAATTACTATTTTTACCTTGTTAACTTTCTCTTGCTGTTCTTGATAATATATCAAATGTATTTATCCCTTCTGGAGTTCAGTTTAAGATGTACTGCATTCTTTAGCCTAGTATTATGCTGAAGTGTACTGGATATTAATAAGTTATCATCATTCATTCAGACAGAGCTGATATTATTGCAATATCTAAATTGTTCTATCTTTGCACTATGCTCTTTTTTTTTTCATTAAAATTCTATGATTCTATGACTATCCAAAAATGTCAAACTGGGATAATGATATTAAACTAATGACTCTGAATTATTTTAGACTCATCTTTTCTTTAACATTCAAATTGCATAAAATGCGCAAAAGAATAGTGGTAAAAAAGCAATAGTGGTGAAAAAGGAATAGTGATGAAAACATTAGGTTATGTCAGGCACAGCTAGAAGTCTTAATTCCCAGCTGCAGAAACTGTCATACCCACAGTTACTACACAACATTTTGGCAATGTAAGGACCAAAAGGCTGCCTTTTCAATGAAAAAAAGAAAAGTCAGAGAGTATAGCTATCTGAATGTAGGAGTGAGATTCAGAGACTTGCAATTGCAAATTCAGAGCATAAATCCAAGTGAGCCTCCATTTCAAGAAAACTCCTCTGTGCTGTCCCTTTGCATCCATGTCTGTACCATGAGGGCTGTGATGACACTCCTTGGAACTCCATTTTCCTAGTTACATGCAATATGTTGAATATAAGATTGAAACTTCATTTGACATTTTTCACAACCAGCATCTTACACGGACTTTGATATTATAAAAGAAAGGGAATCAGAAGGAGCAGAAAGGAACTGATGGTCTTGTGGAACAGTTCTAGACATGTGAGGTCTGATTCTCTTGCACATATGGAAATGGGTTAAATGGGACTTTAGCGAAGTAGAGAATTAAGGCATACACACAAAAATAGTTTTCACCACTGCTCAGCTTTAGAAACTATTTTGAGACTCTTCCTTGCAACCCATAATTATCAAAATTATTTTGAAGAGACGATTTCTGACTCAAGAGTCATAATGAGTGCTTCACCGCTTATTTGATAAAGTTATGATAATGGACCAGATCTCTTAGCCCACTTAACACCTACTCTGGCTTGAAGTTTTGTATTATCACACACAGGAAAAAGTTAGAAACAGGTTCAATAAGAAGACAAACTGTGGTAATCAGGCCAAGGTCTTGGCCACAAAAGAGCATCAATCAGCAGTTTGTTTACATGCACATGGATACATTTATCCCTCTCCTCCCATGTTCATTGTCCTCAGTCTACCTTGATCTCTCTTTTACCTTGTCTTTGGCCTTTCCCATAAGCATTCTATGGTAAAATTTTGTTCAATCTAACAAACCCTTTTCCACATCCCAGGACAGGTTTTTATGACACTGCTTTTTACCAGTTAAAAAGTTGCATTTGGACATCCTCAAGGCTTTGGTTGACTCCTTCCTATCAGGCAGTGATCTGAGAGCTCTGGACTTTTCCAGTGTCTCTGTTATGTCGTGGTACTTGGTTTGTGTATCTGGCTGCTTAATTTACTACTTTATATGTTTCTTTATACTGAGCAGCCCATTCACAAGCTGCCTTCACAAACAAGGTGTCCTTATGTTGCCCTTACATACCTACCCTCACACTCTGCGTATGCAGGTCTCCCTGTCCAGCTGTTGAGACTTGATTGTAACTCGAATCACTTACTATGGGACAGTGTTCAAAGGGAATTCCAATTTAAATTAAACAAAGCCAAGAGAGCTAGTGAAATAAGGGACACCTTCCGCAAGCCCAAGACCCATACAAGATGAGAAACCAACCACAGAAGGGTTCCCAGGAGTGAGTATCAATGAATTTGTAATATCTAAAAGACTTACACTTTTGAAAAGAAAAGCATTGACTGTTTTGTCAATAACCATTTGACCAGCAAACCTATGTAACAGGTAACAAAAAAACTTTTCCATTTCATTAATAAAGAGAATTATTATTTTATTTACATCTCTTTTTTACTGAACATTTATTTTTAGTATGTATCAGTTTTATGTAGAACTATTACAGCAGTGGAAAAAATACTATTTTTCCATTTAAATAAAGAAGAAAAGAACGATGCCTTTTAAAGGAACAACACTTCTCATTAAACATACTCCTTCTATGAGTCTGAAATTTAAATATCCTATTTTAAAATGAACTAAGATAAATAACAATAAAGGCACTGCAAAAGACACAATAGAATACTACAAGCTCCAGATAAAGTTTTATATAATATATGTCAAACTTCCAAAATATAATTTGTCTTTAAATACGCTGATCTTGTGAAAAGTGCTGTTTGGTTTTAGCAAAGGTACAGCAGCAGTGCTTAGGTTTTTTCACTAAAGTTGTAAATGCAGAGATATGCTCCTCCACAATGAGAATTATTTATTAAAGCCATTGTTCCCATATATCACGTTAGAATCATACAATCATAGAACCATAGAATTTGGTTTGGGTTGGAAGGGACCTTAAAGATCAGTTAGTTCCAACCCCACTGTCCTGAGCAGGGACACCTTTCACTAGACCAGATTGCTAAACGCCCTGTCCAGCCTGGCCTTGAACACTTCCAGGGATGGGGGAGATGAGGAGGCCACAAATTGTTTCAGGAACCTGTTCCGGTGTCTCACCACCATTAAAGAATTTCTTCCTAATGTCTAATCTAAACCTACTCTCTTTCAGTTTAAAGCTGTTGTTGACTTCAAAGAGTCTTTGTGCTTATTCATACTCTAGCAACTCAAGACTTGGACTCTTCTCATAGTGTCTCTGCTGTAATTACTGTAGCAGACATTTTGGAGACTCACTGGGGACCCTCACCTTACCTGAACTGGAAAGGTTCAGGTTACATCTGTGCTCCTAGGTAGTGATTGAAAGTTGGTTTCCAGGACACTTCTGGGGCAGTGAGGTAGATGCCTTCCTGCAGGTGCTTAAAGGGTTGGGTGCTACTAGAAAGTAAGCAGAATGAAGTGGTGGCTGAGACACAAATGGAAATTTAGTTATCCAGTGTGCAGGTCGTGCAGGATTTAAGGGAACCAGGTTTAGTCCTTCCCTCCTGAATTAACAAATAGAAAAAGCATCCCACAACTTCAATTTCTCAATTTAGCTTCAACACTTAAAATGAGTTTTGGCTGTTTGGGGCTTGGTGTTTGTGTGTGTGCATGAGTGACAGCCTCTAGAGAAACTAGAGCACTGGCTTCAGGCTAATCTGGCTGCTGATCACATACAATTATTTGGTGAATGACTGGATGAGGAGGCCTTTCCTCTGATTAAAGAGGGATTCAAGAGAATGTGGTTTCGTGTGTGTCAAGGGTCAATACATAAGAAAAAGCTTCTTACAGCACTCAAGCTGTTACTCATTACAACCCTAATAAAATGCTTATGAAAGGGAAAAAATGTATTCAAGTAAAGAGTACATTTCCACATTATTTTCAATAACCAAGATAACACATACAACACAGTTTAGAGGTAATATGGAGGAAATTCTAGAGGAGGAAAGTTAGCTAGAAAAACCACGCATACAAAATTTACCTGTCTTCCTGAAAGCAGGTCCACAGAGATTAAGGCAAACCAAATGTGCAGTATTACAGACAAAATATTTGGTGAATGCTCATATTTAAGTCAATTTATGTATTTGGTTTTTTTCATATTGAATAGCACTCTTCCCTAAAAACTAAACCTGCTAAATTGTTGACTGTATTAGAAGGTCTTCCAAGCTCTGTTCCTGATAGCAGTTTGGAGAAGGAAAATCATACCATGAGATATCAGCCTTCCCTAATACCTGGAAGGAATTGCTTTGACTCTCAACAAGAAAAGTCTAAATGATTCTGTCTCTAATCCACATGTAATCAAGTTCATGTACTCTATGCAGCCTTGTCTTGGAGAAACACTTTTCTGATTAAGAGTACAGCTAATTACATTGGAATTAACTGTAACTCAAATTGAAGTGAGAAAAATTGACAGATTAAGTAAAATAAACCTGTGGCTGGGTAACAGAATGTCGAAGGGCATCTGTGATCACTTTTTATACATGGTAATTCATCTTAGAAAGGGTAATCCCTAACATTCCATTTTTTAACTAGATATGTTCTGAACATAAGAAAGTCATTATTTTAAGGCCAAACAAGCACTGTAGATTTATATGTATTCCTGGGGTTTCAAAAACATGGAAAAACAAGATGAATGGTTAATAGATGTATTAAAGACACTGATAATTGCTATGACATCTATAAAGATGTGGAAAGAATGGTAAATGAAAAGAGAAACTCATTTGTTTACCATGACAGTTCTGGAGTACCATTAATGGTTATACTGCAGTTTCATCTGAGGAAATGAGCTCTTTGATTTATTTAGTATGTATTTAGTCTTAACTCACACGGGAACTGCAACTTGTGCAGAGGAAATTGCGATGTAAGAAGCTTGGACATTCTTTTTCCCGCATTTAATGTGCTATTTCATTATTTGGAACATAAAATAAAAGTCAATTAGATGCTGAAAAAAGCAGAAAGGGCTTTGAGAAGAAACATTTATCAGTCATTTAGAAGAAAAGCTGAAAATACTTAGAGTTCAGACTGAATGGAAGCTTATGTTCAAAAATATTTAAACCATATATTGAGGAAACCCTGTACTTCAACTTCTATATGTTTCTTTTATAGGAACTTTTAGAGAAAGAAAAATAAAACTGTTTATAAATGTATCACTACTCCAGATTTTGTTATAACATTTGACTTTGGATTCCCCTTAAAATGGTTTATTTGTTCAAACATTTTGTAGTTCAGTATGGTCTGTTTTTCTCATATAAACACACCTTTTTTGTGTGTTTGATATTTTCTGTCTTTAACCTAACAAATAAGAAATGTTCTTCTCCCTTGTTCTTCCACAAGTGTTAGTTTGAAGCTTCTATTTCATCAACGTCCAAAATCTAAGGATTTTGGTTGAATATCTGGGACTTCATTACAAACTTATTTTTGTTCTTTCTGGCAAGGTAAAGTTATCTGCAAGTAGAAGCAAACAGGTTCTGAAAGTCACACCTTGCTAAATTAAGGTTTCTGATGAGAAAAAAAAAAGCTATAATGCTTAACATGTTAAAGTAATAGTTAAAAATACTCTCAGTATAAGAGGAGAATGAAGACAGTTAAGCTCTTACATTTTTCAAAGTTAGAACAAGTACTGAAGAAAAACCCCTGAAACTGTACTAAAGCCATATATGATAAGATACAATATATCGGAATGAAAAATAATACATCAATTTGCAATGCAGTATCACTGCAATTGGTTATATTGTGTGAAGTATTAAAATGTAGATTGAAGGAATTGATTGATCAAGGGAAAATTGAACCACTACCAAATTTTCACCACTAAATGAAAGATTGCCATGTGTCTTCCCTCTCTTACTTCTGCAGTCTAAGTGCACATAGAGGGAGTCAGAAACTAGATTTAAACCAGTCAAAATAAGACATTATAACCAAATCTTTTCCAATATCTTTTTCATTTGCTGAAAAACTATGAAGTTCAGTGAGCAATGCTTACAGGGAAAAAGTCCGCCTAACTAAATTGCTGTAAACCATTTATTATTACTGCAGTACCTAAGAAAAAGAAACCGCAAAGGTAAAAGTACTAAGAAGTTATTAAATCATATCTCTTGGCATTTAATAAGTTCTAAGTATGACATGAAAATCAAGGTTTTATGAAACATTTGCAACTTTAACTCTTGGTAGTAGTGTACTGCTATTTCTTACAGAAAGAAAACCAGACAGTATAAGAAGCATCGCAATAATGAACTGGCTGAGAATACCTCAGAAACTTACTTCTAGTTGGAAAATGCTGAGTTTCTTAGTCGTGGGAGCTAAGTCTAGTTAAAACTAATGAAGACAGAATAGGAAGAGCAAGAGTGAGGTTAGCACACTCTCCTGAGTGTTGGAAGACGCAGCTTTTGGACTTTTGGTATCACATCTCCAGCACCTGCCAAGCAAAGAGTGCTTCCAGTACCTTTTGCCTCACCTACTCTTTTGAGACTGTTTTAAAACAAAATATTACTCTCCTCCTCTGCAAAGGCTCAAATGCTTACACTAAGGCATGGAATAATGGTTATATATTATCTGCTGACTTAGCTCCCCGGAGAGGAGCTGCAAACACTCCTGTCACCATCCTCACAATTTCTAATAAACTCGTTTCAGCAGCTCACTGCTCTGTGTTGGATATTGTTAATATTATTCTAACAACTTTCAAAGGCATAGGCAACTCTGCAGCTGCTGCAGCCTTCTAGTTTGCATGTGAGAGTGAAAGCAATCTTCTAGCTGTGTGACCTTGGTGCAGAGTAGGCACATACCATTGCAAGACAGAGATGTGAGGCCCAGATATAGAGTGAATGATTCTTTCTAAGGCAATTGCTGATGGCTATTCCCTGAAGTTCCTGTGGTGGTGATAATGCATCTCTAAACTGTGGGAAGGTCCTGCTTGGTTAAAACACAGGGCTTTAAAACTACTTATCAAGGAAAAGTCTTAAATACTAACTACTCTATAGTGTAAGAAATTAAAGAAAGCTCTTAATGGTCCTAAGCCAAGGAAATCTAAAATGTTATGGAAGTTATGAAAAAAATGTTTTATATTACAGAATTCTATAGCAAGAGAACAAGTTTTATGTGAAAACTTTGTTTTCTCTTGCAACACACTTTTCAATAATCTTCTCATCCACTGGGCAATATCAGTTGCCCATTAACAAGCATTTTATGATAAACAGCTGCACTTAAAAACTGAGGTGGATTTGAAACCAGAGAAGTGGGATTACTGCATTCAGTCTCCAGAAAATAGAACGAATATTGCCATGTTTTCTGTGGAAAGATGTCAAGACAACTTATAATTTTTTGCCTAAACCCAGTAAATGAATAAAAATAGCTCAGCTCATCTCAGCAAGGACAAATCAGACTTTTCACCCTTCTCAAACCATTTTACATATGCTTGTATTTATCCTGGAACATGAAAAACACATTATTCAAAGCAAGAAATTTAAACAATAATGTTTAAATTTGTTAATGTCATTTTTAATAGAAGCTTTCAGGAAATTTTATTTAAAGGCTGCCAGCCAAAGGCAACACTGCTGTTATATTCCAACTTGAAGTTTGTTTCTACCTTTCTGGATTAATTTAATTTGGATTAATTATGATATGGATTAATGAAGGTACTTGAAAAATTAAATTACAAAACATATCACAAAAGCTTGCAGTCATAGTTCTTTTTTTTCTTCTGTCACTTAGATTATATCAAACCGAGGAAGAGTGGAAACCATGATGAACTTTGCCTTTTGGAAACTGGAATGCATTTGGCTTGCAATCAGTTTGAAGGCCTAATAAAGGTTTTGCTTCTGAAACCGTTCCAAAATGTTGAGAATTTATAATTGCATTTGTCTGGAAGTATTATTATATTGCCAACTGAATAATGTTGATCCAAGTTAGATTTCAGACCCCTTTTACTTTGGGAAAATCTAGAGATGCTAAATATAATTGTTAAAGAATATAATTAAATAAGCACATCATTAGATGTCTCCATAGACTCATTTAATTGAACTGAAACATTCCATGTTGAAAAAATATTTAAAAGTATAATCACTAGAGAAAATTTTAAAAAATTGCCTCACTATTTGCTGAAAGCTTTATGAATTTTACCAGTTTAAACTTTTAAGCAGAGAACACACAAAATTTTGTTATGAATTCACAAATGTGGTCAGTGTTTACACAACGATTCCTCTTCAAAGATGAAAGAATGAATGGAGAATAAATAAATTGTGACCTTCCTGCAAAACAACTTTACCTTTAAAGATGGATCATGTAGGGTGATGCTTCACTGCATCCAATACATTAATAGTTATTAAGTTGACAGAAAGTCACTTTCACCATAACTTGTTCTGTACCAGAAAGCAACAGTAAAATGAAAAAAAAAATAAAAGGAGGACATTCAATCCATGCTTCCTGTAAATGTCATTATACATTTTAATAGAAAAAAGTCTCCATAGACATTAATGAGAAAGTTGTACATAAAACTGAAAAAACCAAACCCTATATATTTTCTTATCATGTACTAGTTTAGGAGTTCACTGATTTTGAAGTGCAATGATCCTTTGAAGTCATTAAGGACAAGTGTCTTCAGTAGCCAACAGAGCCTGATAGGAGTATGATTTCTACAACTCCTAAAGCAGTACTGGAAGAACATGAAATCATATAGTTATCACTACTATGCAGGTTTTTAGAAATAAATTACTATAAAGGACAGCTAATGTCATTTTCCATGCCAGTAAGTTATTGTATACTAATAAGTGTACATGAAATAAATAACATTTGACACAATACAAAAGCATTATGAAAGAATTCTTAAAGACAGCAAAAACTATGCAAATTAATATGATAAAAAAGATACCCCCAAAATTTAGAAAACAGGACATTTTGGGCTCTGGAAATGAAAAATACCTGACAGATTTACACAAGGATGTCTTTATCTTATTTTTACTGTATTGAGATTAATGTGAGTATATACTGAATATATTTCCAGCAGCTCAGTTATTTTAACTGATTGAACATATGCAGTGCAAAAAGAAACTGTTACATGACATGGTCATCTAATTATCTAGTGTATTATATTAAGCTATAGTCACATATTAAGAAGGCATTACAATTCAATGAGTGGTAGCATGAATCAGACACTAAAATTGAGATCCCACTTTTACTCTGCCTAAAACGATAATCTGAAACTTATCCTCTGTGCCTGATAGTGAAATACCGGTGTTTTCACAACTCAGTCATCTCAGAGCTGTTTGCTTCTAATGAGATGAGTAATACAAGCCGTTCACAGAGATCATATGAGCTGAGTTTTTCCATATGGAAACTGTAATGCACAATCTAAATGCACCTTGGAGAACATTAGTGTTCCAGGGGGTCCAGAAATGCCTTACAGAGAAAGGATAGAGAACTATTTCCCCATTCAGTATGATTAAGCACTCCATAAATCTTTTTTCTTTTTTTGTTCACAGAGCACAGGCATTTCTAGAGTTTGAACTAAAGTGATAAATACTGTCCTAATGTTATTTCGTAAGTGTTACTTAAAGCTTAACTCTTTCAAGAGTGCTTTTTCGGTGCAGACTTTAAACCGCTTATGTATTAGAGATACATCCTTATTTGGCAACTTACATTAAACAGAGATTTATAAATTTTTTGGCAAAAAATCCAGTGCATTGGAGTCACTTGCAAACAGAATAATACAGGACATAATAAAGAAGATAAAGAACAGGAAGTTCATTAAGAAAAATGACACTTAAAACCCTGCAAAGGCTCCTATGGAAAGTGAAAAATCCTCTGGCCTTTATATGACAAAAAGGGCCAAGCAATGACTTAAAACAATCAGACAGCTTGTTTTCTGTCAAATTTTATTTATTTCATACACCCTTTTAAATATGCAGCAACTTACTGCAGAGGACCAGACCTCAGCATGTTTTCTCTCAAACATTCTGAGTATTGCTACAGGAGAGGTGGTCAAAAGTGAGGGTCCCATGGAGGTGGGGCAGTGCTGTCCTGAGCCAACTTCCTGCTCTGCTTTGAGACTCGTGTTGAGTCCCACTCTCCTAACACATTTCATGAAGGAGGGCTGGCTGTGCATGATACAGAAAATATGTGAAAAGTCTAATTCACTTAAGAGGCATGCACCAGGTCAACTATAAAAAGATGCAGATTAGAAAGATGCTTCCTTGCTCTTTTTTATCTCTGGCATCTCTTTTTTCTCTCTTCTCCTTCTCCTCTCTTTCACTTTCTTCGTCTCATTCTTTGCTCCAACCTTAGACCATTCATGCAGCAGCACCAATGCAGGATCTAAGGACTGGTGATATTCTTTGGTTTTTCACTTGCTTCATCTGAATAAAGCACAACTATAATACTCTATTCCATACTCCCTATTGAACTCTGCTGTGGGAGTGGGGAGCCTATGTAATGGTGTGTTGTGGCTTGTGAGCCAGACCTAAGAGGAGCTTGTGGTGGGATTTTAGAACTTATTAATGTGTACTGGACAAAATAAAGGGCTTGTTATTGATCACTTGTGGAAGCCTATTGTAAGAATTTAAGAGCTTGTTAGCCAACACCTTTTCAGTCTAAATAGTGGGCTGGGTGCCAAAGTTTTAGTGATGTACAATAAAACATAAAACTTCACTGACACGTGGTGTGGTGTCTTTGTTCAGATTCATGAGAATTTATAACGAACATCACAGCCCCTACCAGTGGGTCGTGACACTTAATTGTATGACAAATGTTATTAGCTGCTTTTTATAATAGATTAATTTTTGATACAATTTTATAGCATTGTATTAGGAATGAGATTTGCTAGAAGATGAAAGCCTGTAAAAGGACTGGAAAAAACACCTGTTCTAGTAGAGTTTTCATAAAAATGCCACAAAAGTGAGATTAATCTAGGAGTTCCACAGTAACAGGTGTCATCACCTTACTTAAGGAAACACTTTGGTATGGGGTCTAATATGAATCAAAAACTTTATAAAGAATTGCTAGTGTGTAGATTTGAATACAAACTTGTTTGATGGGAAAAAGACAATAAATTATTTTCACATTGAAATGAGTGTAGCTAATATTTCCCCTTTTTAAACTTAGCAGAAGCACAACTTATTTGTGGAATTAACTTCTGTGTATATGATCTGGTTCTGCATTACACTTGAACAACACAGGTAGAAATGTGTACATACAGCCCCCAGCATTTCTCTCTGTTTTCACCTACTCTCTGCAACACAAGGAAGTTATGATGCTGAAAAATATTCTTTAAAGGATAATTTAACTATAACCTCAAATCTTAATTTTATAGTGGGAGTTAATTAAAAATCTATTTTTGCTGGTTTATTGGAAATATGAGTACTACCAGTTTTCTTCTTCATTTCATTTGATCTGTCTAAACGGGTAGATTGCACACCAAGAAGACAACTGGGTACCATAGATATGCAAATCTTTGTCCACAGGGAATTGTTTGGTTAAGTTTCCAAGCAATCATTCTTATGACTGAAGACATTAAACATTTTTGATTAAATGACCTTGGCACAAAGACCAGGACCGTACTCTTGAGGTCTACTGATGACATTCTCATCACTATGGAGAAGGACTGGAATTTATCACAGGAATAACTGGATGTTTCTGATGTATGAATAACAGTAACTGGATGAAAATCAGCAATGGTATAACTGACTGAAATACTTAGGGACTGAAGAGAAACAAAAAAGAAATATTTTTTGTGTTGGTTAACTGCAAAATGACTGCGAACAATCAAGATAAGGAAATGGTGGAGAACAGCATTGTGCTGGTTGCATCACATAAAGTATTTTTAGCATAGTTCTACAGGGCTTCTGTAAAACTGCATTTTGAAATATACAAATTATTATATATTTGACTTCTTACAAAGACAAATGAAAAAAATCTGGTACTATCAGTGTACCAGTAGAGGTGGTGGATACAAATTTGCACTACAAAACCAACGCATTGTGAATGGAATATAAGGTAGCCCTTGACTGCCCCCAGGGTCCCCAGCTGATTCCCTACTTGTGGGGAACCTTGGTTTCCTCAACATTTTAGGGGTGGTGTTGGGAAAAATGTGTGTTTATATATACAATTAATTTAGTTCAGCAAAGGCTTTCAGGCAGATAGAAAGTATTGCCTTTTTAAAATAAATAAAATAAATGCTATTCTGCACAATAATAGTATTTTCTTTATTTTTGCTTATGGGATAAAATATTATTACCAAGAAAAATATTACCTGTGGTAGGGAAAGTAATATTATTAAGCTGACTTTCATAAAAGTGAATGCTAATTATAGTTGCTAATCCAATGAGACACATTTCAGAGGTGTGCATAATCACCACAAATTTCACCTTTCTGTGAATATATAATGAAGCATCAGAGACTTACTTCTAAGCATATCAACTTCTGTCAAGAGATTTTCATTACATCAAACATTGATTAAGCTAAACTTAGGTCTGCCATGCAAGAGATGGCTTTGAAGTGCTGGTAGGCATCATTTAAAATGTATCTTTGCAGAGACCCCTATTACAGTGTGTGAAAAGAAAAGAAGGGAATATTGTCAACTTGCATAATGTACTTGAAAAGTACAAGGTAGAAAGTTTTTGTGATTTTTGTTAATTTAAATCTGGAGACTGTAGAGGAGCAAAAGATGAGCACTGAATGTAATTATAATTAATGCCTTTGATTGTTGTTCGTACTCATGGAAAATTTCTGTTAACAAATTGGGATAAACTTGTCATGCTATTAGGATCTATGTGGAATCTTGTGTATGAAAACAAGAGCTGATACATGTACATACCCTGTATATACAGAAGAACATATACACACTGTACATATACTTAACTCTGATACAGGTGAATTCTTCTCTTTGAAGAGAAAGCCTTCAGTAGTTTATGCAAGTTTTATGTTACAGACATATACAAATGCTATCCTAGTAATCTGGTCTCACTTAACTCTGGTGCCATAGCACATACATTTCTGTGACAGCAATTTTTGCTTATTCATTTGCTGAATAAAATACATGAATACATATATTCTGACATGCTGCGTTCTATCTTTATCTGGTCTTGCCAAAATGAATAGCAGCACTCTCAGAACTCTGCTACGCTATATATGTAAAATTATCTTTCTGTTTTACATAGGCTGGTTTTGGGTGGGACAGAGCTAATTTTCTTCATAGTAACTGGTATGGGGCTGCTTCAGATTTGTGCTGCAAATGGTGCTGATAACTCAAGGATGTTTCAGCTGTTGCTGAGCAGCACATCCACAGAGTCAGGACCTTTTCTGCTGCTCACCCCAACCCCATCAGTGGGCAGGCTGGGGGTGTGCAGGAGCACTGGGAGGGGACACAGCTGGGGCAGCTGACCCTAGCTGATGAAAGGAACGTCTAACACCATATAGTGTCATGCTTAGCATATAAAGATGGGGTAAGAAGAAAAAAGGGAACATTTTGAGTGAGTGTTTGTCTTTCCAAGTCACCATGATGCGTGATGAAGCTGGATTTTCCTGGAGATGGCTGAACACCTGCCTGCCCATGGTAAGTAGTGAATTAATTATTCAGTTTACAGTAGATTTTACTGTTATAGTCAGTATAAGTAGTCAAAGAATACAAAAATGGTACTCAATATTTCATTAATGCCCAGAGAGCCTCCTGTCTTCAAGTGCAATAAATCTTTTGAAAGAAAACAGAAAAATTCTTCAGTTTGTAGGAGGATCCTGTGGTAAGTTAAGCTCATTTCTCACAGCACAGAGACACCATCTTCTTTCACTATTTCCGAGAGCAGTTTAGAGCACTATATCTTCCAGGAGCCATTGCTACAAATTTTATTAAAAGCCTTTTTAACACAATACTGTGCTCTGAGGAGTCTTACAGCTCTCAGTGCGATCAAGGGAAAGCCAAGGTGCTCAAAATAAAGTCTGTAAAGCAGTTATTATCAGGTTGTGGCCTCATGTATTGTTTTTCACATTGAATGAGATTACCATTTTGTAGCCCTTTACTGTCACTATCCTGCTGAACCGACACATCACCACTTTATAAAACTTCATACAGAAGTTTTCTAGTACTTGGTCCTTTTCAGATTCCTGTTGTAGTCCAGCCCCTGGTGCTCTTATAGTCCTGATCAGCTGTCAGGGAGAAATGTAAAAGTAACTCAAGGGAATACAAGGACTGTAACTGAGGAGATACTCCAGGTCAGCTCTAATTCTAGCTGTGTTAAGGAGGGTCATCTTGCAGCTTCCAAGAAGGATTATTGGGTTGAAATACCCATCCAAGCTGACTCCAAAGGTTCCTTCCACAGACAATGGAGAGAAATGTGCTCAGCTAGGAAATTATTTACCTCAGTTCCAGGGACTCTCTTAAATTGCCTAAACAAGTGTACTGACAATTGGACTAGGATATCCCACATCGTCTTCCACTGATGTGCCTGAAGGAAAAAATTCTGTTGAAGAACCTATAATAGTTGGGGTTGGGGATTTTTTGGAACCATCAGGAAATCAGTTTCAAACACTGGCCAAACTCTAAGTTTTGGATGCCTTAAAGCATCTCAGATACATTTAAAGAACTCAAATTAGCCCTAGATGTCTATATGAGAATAAGATGTGCCCTAGCAATGCTCATTCCTTTCCTTAGCAAAGATATTCAAGGGTAATTAGATCAGATACAGATGACTGGAGTCAAGTGTGATGAATCCCATTCTCGGTGGTAATTAGATACTTCTTTGAAAAATACCAACAACAAAATATATAGGAGTGCTTCTATTACTGCTTTCCTACCCTGCCTGCAGTTATGCTGTAGCAACTGAAATGGCAGAACTTCCAGATCTTTATACTGGGAAAATCATGGGATGTCTGAATACTCTGGCTTGGGTGCAATTTGCCTCTGATATGGTGCATTTCATTATAGTCATACTGTAAGGGGCACAAGTACATTGTAGTACTCATCTTTCTTAGGGAAAGGTTCTATTAAGCAACTGTATTTGCAGATATGCAAGAATGGTGTAGACAACTTACTAGCAATAACAAGGCTATAAAAATCAGTCAGAACATCCTTTTTTCTTTTTCACCCTGTCCTTACCTTTATTAATTTAACTGTAAATCAGTAGTAAATACAATGTTCTTCCTTGCTGCTTTGAATAAGTGTTGTAGTTTATTGCAATTCCATTGATCTAATAAGATTGTCTGGCCAGCTATTAAAAAACAGCATAGACAGGAGAAAGAAAGGAAACTAATTCAAGCAGACACAGTTTAAAAGGGCTAATTAGGATGCTTACAGATAATGCTGAAATTTTTGGTTTTCTACTATTTTTAAGACCATATTAAAACATGTAAAGGGTCTTTGGTGTCTAGGGACACATTAGAGGGTGACCTGGAGTGGTACATTTATCAGGTGTGTTTGTACAACTCTGTGAGACAGGAAACCCTTCAGAACTGAAGCATGCCAATTGAGCACTGTAATGGAGTTCCACGACCTGTATTATGTTTTGGGGATGTAATTTCAGTTTATGAAGTCTGAATGGCAGACCAGATTATTGGAGAGGTCATGTCAGCTCCATGAAGTCGTGCCAGAGCTGAGAGAGAGTTGGTCAAACTGGCTTTAAATAAGAAAGGCTCCTGTTTGGCTGGACAGTTTCTGACACTCTAGAACTGCTGCACATGAACTGCAAAGGCAAAATCAAGAGACTTTCTAGAGAAATTTCCAAAGAATCTTTATTTGCTTGGATATTTGAAACTGGAGTACTATATATAAAAACTATATCCATAATTTCTTATTTAACTATGCTCGTAATGTGGGGAGATTGCAATTGTATGTTATATGTTAATACTTGATCAAATTTTGCTGATGAATTGCTTGCCTATTTCTGTCTTCAATACTGCCAAACACAATCGGGAATAAGCATGTATATATTTTTTATTGAAATCTAAAAACATAGTGTAAAACTAAAATTAATCACATAATTTCCTTCAGTAAATCAACAATACACTATTTTACTAGGATTCACAGTACAATTAAATTGCTGAAAAGTCTACTGTACAGTAAAATGGATTTTTTCTTTAACTTGGAGCCAATACCTTAGAGGATAATATCTCTGTTAACAGAAAAAAAAAAAAAGGGGAGATAATTAAAACCTTTATAAAGCATCTGTCATCCAGCTATGCTCATTAGGGATCGTAAAAACCACACAGATTATAAAACATAAAGTAAATCTGAAGTTCTCCCTAAAATAAAACAGAAATATTAGAGAAAAAATATATGATATTCTAACCTTCCCATAAAAGCACAGACATATTAAACAAAAAAAACCCCAAACCCCAAGCCTATAACTTTGAGTACAGTTCCAATGTGTAAACAAAACAATCACCATGTAACATTTGCTGAGAAAAAACAGAATGATGAGATACAGTGTGGATCACAGATTATTGTACTTTAATTTCTAAATGAGCTTAGACATCTGTGAAATTAAAACCCCAGGGCGGACAATTTATGTGACACTATGTTGAGAAAGGAACAAAGCTTTGAGATGCAAATTTCAGCTTTCCATTGCGTCAGAACAGGTAACCTTGCAAACAACCTTCACACAGACCAGTCTTCTCCACTCTGACTGATGTCTCCCATATGTATCTATTTCTCCTCTCCGTTTTCCAATCAACTTGACAGCAATTCCCAGTTCATTTTCTAAAGAGACTGCGAAAAGCCAGGCTGGACCTGTACCTGTTATTAACCTCTCTTGTACCATTATTACTTATTTTCCTCCTTTGAGATAAGTGGTTACATTGCACTTGCTGATCTTTGCATGTGATGTGTTATTACATAAAAATGGTACTGCAAATGTCAGCCTGTTACTGGGTCATTAAAGTCAGGTCATGATATTTGAAAATTTGATGTTCTTAACCTTTTCAGGAATTAACCATCATATATTACAGGATTATTTATCTTTGTTTGTTGTTTTTGTCATCGTTGTTGTTGCTTGCATCAATTATTCATGAATACAAGGGCATATATTATGCTATGAAAAGCCATGAAATCCAATTGATTTATTCATATTATTGAAACTATGATTTAATCATTAATAGTATTTACATAATTATTTTCACTGGCCAGTTTGAGTCTCCTTCATCATTGTGAAGGAATAATTTTGAGCTCTGTATATGCACAAATAGTAACTCAAATGTCTTCTGTACATATAAGCAACAGCAGGACATAGAACAAGATGGAAAATGGCCTCAAGTTGCAACAGGGTTACATTGGATACTAGGAAAAATTTCTTCACCAAAATGTTGGAACAGGCTGCCCAGGGAAGTGGTGGAGTCACCTTCCCTGGAGGTATTTGAAAAACGGGTAGATGTGGCACCTTGTGGACATGGCTTGGTGGTGGACTTGGCAGTGCTGGGTTAATGGTTGAGTTTGATGGTCTTAAGGATATTTTCCAGCTTAAATGATTCTATCAATCTATTATTCTGTGATACACTATTTTTTCTATATGAAATAAAACTTTTTGGCCTATCATTAGCATTCCTGAATCTTCTTTAGTTATATACACCTTCATGTTTGTTACAAAACAAGGTTAAATAATCAATATTTCTCATTTTCAATTTTAAATTAAATATTTGAAAAAATATGTGTATGAAAATGGAACACCTTGGTATTTTGCAGGTATGAATGACTGCAAGTCTCAGGTAATGCTTGAGATACATCACATGACAGGTATTCTAAGATGCCAGAAATTATGACACTTAAGTAAATGAAGCCCCCAAAGACAAAAATCTCTGAAGTTCATTAACTTTTGCAAGCCCAGCACAATTTTGTGCCAACAGCTGGGGAAAAAAAAACCCAAAAAAATGGTATTCAAATACTTGTCATGTTTGCTTTGAATTGGAACCAAAATTCTTCTGAGAAGCCTTTCAGAGTGCATGAATCCAGACTCCATCTCCTACTCACTTAGTTTGATCCTCTAAATAAATTAATTCAAGATTTTTTCTTCTTGACTTCACTGTATAACACATGGTTTCTCCAGACAACATAGTGAATTGTCAGTTGCCTTCCTTTTGGATATCATATTAAAATTATTCTTATATAAACAACATACAAAGAATATTTTTGCTAAGTGTATACCTAAAATTTTGCTATATATACTATTTCAATTCATTCATTTAATATACTTGGGGAAAAGATGTCATCTAGAACGTCTTCTATGAGAACCTTCTTTGGTTGCTAGCATAATAATTTGGAGGAAGTTATTAAACAGGTCTGTGTATATATATTTTGCTAGATTTTTATACATGCATTTATAGAGGAGTAATGCCAACGGCACGCTGGCCATCTGTTGTCCAGCTTTAAGAAGTGAATTGTCATTCTTCAACACCAAAAAAATATAATTTTTTACCTGATATTTCCTTCATCGATAAATACTCTTGAAAATTTAAGACAACTCAGTTTTGACAGTGACAATATTAAAATTCACTTAAAACATGCAGTTTACAATACCATACTAGAGAAGATGATTTTTGTGTCTTCTTCACTCTTCAGGGCAGTTTTATGAAACATTGGTTAAAACAATCAGTTCTTAAGCTCAAAACATTAACCGCATGAATGTGTCCTATAGTTGTAGCTATCACTCTCATTTAGGAGAAAAATGGCACAAGTTGTCATAACCTGTAAGCAAAATAAGCTATAAAAAAAAATCACAGAGAAATGATTCTAGTAGTCATGAAGATCTAAGCTCCAGAAGTGATTGATTACCTTTCTGGGGAAATGAATGGGCACAGTGATAAACTAATTGTAAGTATGAATACTTTTATGGAAAGCTTTTTCTTTATGTTAGCTCAATAAACTGTTGCCTCAGATGCTGATGTGACACAACCAACCAGGAACAGAGAGAGTTGCATCCAAAGGCTATTTACAGAGGGAAATATATTATTCTTCCTGGTAGTCCTGTGGTGCAGAAGTTGACTCCAAAATGTTAGCGGTATGGCTCTTCAGAGAAAGCAGAATATGCCTTCACTCATTTTTCTGTGTCATTTTTTATAGTAAACTTCTTTTGCCTTTTGTTATTGTGTTATTACTACCAATGCAATCCAAAGTTAGTGGAATGCTCATCAGCGATATTCCAATATTTGAACTATTTTTTTTATGAAATCCTCATTTTTTCTTGTTTTTCTTAGACTTATGGACCAAGGCTATATAGTTCATGGGTGGCTTGATCCCATCCATCTATAAAATCTTTTAAACGTTTGAATTTCTTTTTAAGACAGTGTGTATCCTCACCATTACAAGGACAAGGTTGCATAATTTACCTTTACTTTTGAAATAAACATTTCTCCAGAGTTTTGACCCTTTCTTCAGGGAAATATTCCCCTGACACACTCGAGAGATAAATTGTCCAAATGAACTTTTTAATAACTTTTTACACAGTATCTAATTGTGGACTAGCCTAGCAGGCAGCCTCAGCAGGTGCATTTCTATCAAAATAATTTCACTGCATTTTCTATATAATTGAATTGACTAAGTTCTGCTGCATCATGATGTTTCCTCTCATTATAGTGACAGCTGTGATATATTGCAAGTTAGTTCTTGAGTAGAAGAAAAAAGTGAGAAGGAAAAATATACATTTCAACCATAATTTTTCAAACCGAGCATCTAAGGGAGAAAAAAAATTCAAGCAACAAATCATTAACCCCAAGATAGGTAGCATATAATCTGAATGGTAAATATTTTTGTTCCAGAAGTAGCTAGACTGTTTTTGGAATACTCATCATATTAGGAGTAAAAAAAAATCCTTTAACATTAATATATGCCCTCAAAATATTATTCCTTGTGGTAGAAGAAAAAAAATACTAATACCTTAGAGAAACTCATGGTGCTCTTCATTTTCTTAGCAGTGAAACTAGCTCTGAAGTTCTGCCTGGTGGTGTAAATAAGGTTTCCTTTCACTTTTCTCACCAGGAACACCCATTTCAAAACATTCAATAAATATAAGCAAAAAATACCATATTAATCACTTGAGTGTCATATTGTAACTGTAATTTGTAGCCATTTAGAAAGTGCCCTAAGAATAACTTAGTATGTAAAAAAGGGAGCTTATTCACCAAAAGAAAAAACAAAAAGTAAAATTACTCTATGTCTACATCTGTTTTCAAAAAGGTACAAGGAGTAATTTATCGTCCTTGAGAATAGTGACCATAGAATTAAAAGTAGCTTTTATACTCCACCGTGTTGAAGAGGTGTGTTCAATTTTCTAATAGTCAGAAATAAAATTCCTTGAATAGGACTTATTTTACTACTATAATTGTCACTTCTTAGTCTGAATATTACCTTCTCTTTGCATTTGTAAGCACATGTGGCACAACACATAAAGAGTTAATAAAATTATTGGCTGTTGAGTAACTAATTACTTTCTCATTTCTAGTTCTCAAAGATTTCACCTATTTCATGTGAACTGAGAAATTGCTATTGTTCCAAGCATCTTGTTAATTCTTGTTGGAAGAAGCATTTAGATTATTACCTTATACCCCCTCAAAACATGTTGCCTCCATCGAAACCTTTTAGATACATTGAACTACTATTTTTCACAACTCAATGAAGTACTTTTGAGAAACAGAAAGAATGATGAAATTAGATGCTTCAGGAGAAAATTCAGTTGTGACAAAAAGGCATACCCAAGGAAGAAAAATGTAAATTAGTTTTATTCATCTTAGGTAATGTCTTTTGCTCCACATGGCAGAGCGTTCTTTTTTATAGTCCTTCATCTGAATAACATGCAGACCATATGCACTTCTCAATGGTCACCAGCCTATTCCCAGCTCTAAAGTGCTCCCCTTTACCTCTACTGTCAGCTAAAGGTTCAGGCATGAGATGGTAGAAGGGTCTCAGGAAAGAAAAAATGCATACTTGTAGGGAGATTGTTGCCCCAAGGGCAATTCCTCAGATTTACTGTTTGTTCACTGCATTGATTGAATTTTTTTAGGAAAAATGACAACAGGAACAGGCTTCAACATTTAGCCTAAAGCTCTGCCTTTAGTGGCAAACCCATTCCAGGCTGGAGAGTGGACTAAGCCCTTGATCTCTACTGACTCAGATAAAATGTATAAACCTGCCTTATACCTAGACAAAAACACCTTTGGAGAAGTCAGGAGTATCCAAAACCTCCATTGGGGTTAGCATAAATTGCAGAAGCCTTGTGAGAGGCCTGTGTACTTCCGGACCAGCAGAAGGAGAACAAAATTGAACCTCAGAATTCATTAAACACCATAATTACAGAAACTGGACCATGACATAACTGTCTGTAGGTGATTTAGGTCAGAATCCAGTTCAGCTGCCCAGATGCAGGCATTATATGTGGGCACTACCTGATTACCTTGGGACAAATGATTAAAGGCCCTGCATTTGGTTACTTCATTGTAAGTCTCTACAATCTGGAGCTATACTTGGTCAACAGCTCAATCAATCACTTCACCGATCACTGATCTTTTTTTCATAAAACATGAATTCTGGCTAATCTTTCTTGAAATTTGTTGAAAAGAAAATTGGAATACTATAGAAAAGAGGAAGGGAGGTACAATAAAGGAAATCTATTAAGAAGTGCATTTTCAAAGATTTTAGGAATTATGTCTTCAAGTAACTAGCCATTTATTTCCAAACATTTATGAAATGTTTTCACAGATTTGTGGAAGAACACTGCATAGGAAGCAGGGCAAATTTTACAGGCATCATTGTTCATCTTTCACAGACATAAAAAACTTATAAAAGTTGCCAATCAGTGCTTACTCTAGCAGAACTTTAATGCACTCATGAAGCAGAAAAATGCATTTAAGTGATAACACAAATCTGATTTAATAAAGTTTTGGCACAAACCTTAACATGATACCTAAAATTTACTGTAATCACATAAAATACAGACTAATTCAAAATCTCTATTATTTACTGTTGGACAGGTTAGTAATGTAGTAGCTAATTAGCTATGAGAATCTGAAGTTTTTCTGCTATACGCTAGTGTTGCTGAATTTTGTAAAGGAAACTATTGTTCTTTCATTTTTTTCCTTGTCAATAACACTCTTGCTTCTCTACTTTTAGCTATTGACACAAGGGAATTTTTATAATCTCAGTGAATGATCAGGAAAAAATTGTGTTAATTCATATCAATTTCTTAGCAATTCATGTTGAATGATCTCAATTAAAAAGAAACATTTATGTAAAGGTAAGCTTTTTTATTTCTGCTTGTATCAAATCATCTTGGAGGATATTACCTCAAAACTTGCTTTATCATTCACCACTTTTCCCCCAAGTCTTTGCATGGTAACAGTCCCGTTCCAGATAGGTCTTTACCTCCGTGTCACACAATTTACAGTTCCATATATTATGAGGACTTCCAGAGTTGAAAAATCACTGTAAAATAGCAATTCCATTTTACATGAAAATGTGACTTCACTTAAAATTTTACCTGCCCTGAAAAATAACTCCAGATCTAAGAAAGTGAAATGATTAAAAGAATTTATATGGCTCTGGGGGACCTACTTATCATGTTGTTAAATTGGAAAGGGGTTTATGTAAAATTAAGTGGACTAGGGTTGAAGAGGGCACCTTCATCTAACCTCTCAGACAATAAGTATGTGATTCATCTGATCTACAACAAAGGCGTTTAACGTGCTTTTATGCACTGCATTGGAGAGCTTTTGTATGAACAAGACTGTATTGGGTTTGCATGGCCAAGCTTTGGCAGCAGAGGGGATACAAGGGTGTTTTCTGTGAGAAGGTGCCAAAAGCTTCCTCCATGTCCAGCAGAGCCAATCCCTGGCAGCTCCAAAGATGGATGTACTGCTGGTAAAGGCTGAGCCTATCAGAAACAATGGTAACACCTCTATGATAGCATAGTTAAGAAGAACAAAAAAAAAAAGGTATTGCACAATTGTAATTGTGGCCAGAGAAAAGTGGAGTGAGAACATGTGAGAGAAACAGCTCTGCAGACACCAAGGTCAGTGCAGAAGGAGGGGCAGGAGGTGCTCCAGGTGCCAGAGCAGAGATTCCCCTGCAGCCCCTGCAGTGGTGCAGACCATGGTGAGGCAGCTGTGTGCCTGCAGCCCATGGAGGTCCATGGGGATACAGAGATCCACCTGCAGCCCATGGAGGAGACCCACACTAGAGCAGGTGGGTGCCTGAGAGGAGGCTGTGACCCTGTGGGAGGCCTGTGCTGGAGCAGGTTTCTGGCAGGGGCCTGCAGACCCATGGAGAGAGGAGCCCACGCTGGAGCAGGTTTGCTGGTGGAACTTGTGACCCTGTGGGGGACTCACAGTGGAGCAGTCTGTTCCTGTACAACTGTTCCCCATGGAAAAGCAACCCATGCTTGTATTAGTTTGGTTCGAAACT